>JAOBAY020075048.1:0-11357 GCA_025331085.2 Zoanthus sociatus
TTGCACTTTCATGTGCTAGGGATAAGGTTATTTTTGACTAGAGTTACATCCAATTTTATTATTAAATTTTATTGGTGCTGTAAAGACTTCCGGCACGAGTCTAGGCTACAAAGGAGCCTCTTGTTTTATAATTTGGTTAGTACGTGCATTTTTATAGCGCTATGAAGCATGAAGATGACGTGAGCAATATTTTGAGCTGTCTGCAAGTTGTGACAAGTTACAGTTTCATGAAAAATATAAAACTATTCAAACACGCTTTGTATGTCACCTTCTTTCTCTTTGTTGAGACTGAAACTGATAATTTTATGAAAGAAATAAAATATGGTTTTCATGCCTTCATTCCCTGGTGAAAACCTTTGGAAAAGTTTGTAAGAATTCTTGAGTAGATGAAAACCCTTGACTTCGTCAAAACAAAGTAATGATTTATTTCATTATAATTTATCCTAGGTCTGGCTGGGATTCATATAATCAAGGAAGAGGTAAGAAACGGAAGAATTGTTTTGACTATGAAATTTTTTTAGTTCACTTATTTTCTAAAATAACTGAGTTAGATTTTTGTGTCTACTGCGCATACACAGGTAGACACTAAGACAGAAAAAAAGTTTGTTAACTTGTTGATATGCAATCACTAATCAATAAGTGATCCGTGATGCCAAAGAGAGTCGCTCAGGCCAATTCCTAACAATCACATGTGAAATTGCAATGAGCGTGTTGTTATTCTGTGTTGCCAAGGAGCCGGTCACACGTTTAATTTCAACCAATCATAAGAGAAATAGCACGACCCACGTGCAAAATATGGACTTGTTGCAGTTTTCCCCACAAAAGCAACATGCAGCAAAAAAATGCAGTAGACACATGTACGCCTTGCATAACTTTTGTTTAACCTTGGATAGAATTAAATTAGGTACATTAAAGAGCGACATGTGTTTAGAAAATAGTTATAAGTTAACTGCTGGTACATGGGTATTAGTGGTAAATACTCGAGGTACTTAAGTTATGATGGTAGTGGGTGTGATGGCTTAATTCTGTTACTAGCTGTTACTTGCAATAAGTACTAAAAGACGACAACAAACTTTTTCAGTGATTCAAGGTCAGTGTAGCTAAATCCTTTACGAGCCTACTGGCCCTTTAGGACTGATCACTTTGCTTTGGCTTCTGTAGTTTTAAGCAGGTAAATTCTTTTCGAAGCCTCGTAACTCAATGGAACAGGTGTTTATCTCAGGTTTCTGTATTGTTAAGAAAATGAGAGTCTTCACTCCCCCTAAATGGGACACTAATCCATCGCAGGTTAGCTCCCAGCAGATGCTAGTTTTCATTTACCTACTGCACAAAGATGGAAAGTCAAGTCAGCTTTGGCAGAAAAGAAGGCTGTCATAAAAAGTTGTCATTGGCTCAGTGGTACCAATTGTTCCAAACATTTTGAAGGTATACAGAACATCTAGGAGACGTTTTGGAAAACCTTTTTGAACGATCAGTTTTCTCGATATGATCCAGGGCTTTGCTTTCTATTGGGGCAACGGAAATGATTGCATGCCAAAAGTTTTTACAAACTTTGTGAGTTAGGAGAACCTTTCTGATTGCATCTTTGATACTATTGGAATTATTAAGACTAATTGGACTATTATATGGAAACCAAGCTTTAGCTCGGATATTTTGAATAGAAATGAATTGTAGCGATTCTTTTTACCTTTCTTTTCAACAAAGTCATCTGAGAGATACTGGTATATTGCCCTGGGCGGGACTCAAGCTCACGTCCCCCTGTTTTCTTATTAGGCATGGTAACCACTACACCATCAGAGACCACCACACTGATTACTAAAATGTTGAGGCTAATAGCGTGAAGATTCCAATTGCCCAATAATTTCTTCATTTGATTATTTTTCTGCCTCAGAACCTCTTGCGAGGATTAATTGAATAACTGAAATACAGGTTTTTCAAGGATGGAAAGAATCCGTTTATAAACATACTGTAGCAATTTATTTTTCTTTTCTTTTCAACAAAGTCATCCGAAAAAAGCAGAAAGAAAAAAAAAATTGCCACAGTTTGTTTATATACAGATTCTTTTCCAGCCTTGAAAAACTAGTATTTGAGAATAGAAAATGGCCTAGTATTCTAAGAGTAAATCCCTCGGACAACCTAGCTATTAATGTTGTTACAAATTAACCCAAGTGTCGGGGGGCATTTGGAGCCCCTCCCCATCTAACCAGAAGAGCTTTGGCTACCAGTATTAACTGGCAGAAAGCTCATCTATTATAGGTTTCAAAAATATTTGTCTTGTGTTAATTAAATGATAACAGTAACATCAGTTGATAACATCATCATTGCAAAATTTTGGAATTTTTTTCAATTTTTTTTACGACTTGTTGGTAACCTGTGTATTTTAAACTGTTTCATTACTTTTATGACACTGATGTTTGCATAAGTTTGAAGCCTGTAGAAACACTTTTCAGACTTCAGCAGGATCCAAACCGGTGTCCTCTGTATTACCGATGAACTGCTCTCACCAACTGGGCTTTGACACCAAAACTAAGAGAGCAGATCACGTTTTTAAATCAGTTCATCAATACCGCTGTTATGTGTACAACGTTAATTAAGATTGGTTTTGTACTGCTGAGTAAACAATGGCATTATGAATGACTGTCGCTGTTATGTTTAGTAAAGGGACTACTACTAACCACTGGACACTGCAAGAACTGCTGATTCAGTTTATTTTTCAATGATATCTTCCATGAACTTTATGATAGCATTTTTGGGGAACACTTGTTTATGCTATGTCAGCATTCGGATTTTTATACCCTTTATTTACTTTTCATTACTGAATAGTAACGTTTGCTATTTACCCAGTGTTGTTATTCTGACAATTATTTTATCATTGTAGTGGCCTGAGGCCGTCGAATGCTACAGAAACTCCATGCGATCCTGGAAGGAACACGAGGACAAGTTTAAGACCGATTCGCTTCAGGTAATAAACATTGTCACAAACAACTTTCGAATGTACAAAGTGACATTACAATTGTGTTCTGATACTAAATACCAGCAGCTAGCCAGTAAATAAAATGGGCACGAAGACCTTGACAATAGCGGGCATTACCCTTGAATTCTACCATCATCATTAAAGAACCATGCAGCTATGGACGATTCTGTGGACTTGGTATGAATCATCAACCCTACAACTTGGGACCTAGAAATGTTTTTTTTTTCTGTCTTTCAGTTATGAGGCAAACGCTACATTTCATTTTGTAAACAAAGTCGCACCAAAACGTTTTACACATTGTCAGAACTTTGATGTTTGATTATCAAACCTTTGAAGATTGATTGTCAAAACGTTGAAGTTTAATTGTCAAAACGTTGAAGTTTGATTGTCAAAACTTTGAAGTTTGATTGTCAAAACGTTGAAGTTTGATTGTCAAAACGTTGAAGTTTGATTGTCAAAACTTTGAAGTTTGATTGTCGAAACTTTGACGTTTGATTATCAAAACTTTGACATTTGATTGTCAAAACGGTGAAGTTTAATTGTCAAAACAATGAAGTTTGACTGTCAAAACTTTGACGCTTGATTGTCAAAACTTTGATGTTTGATTGTCAAAACTTTGACGTTTGATTGTCCAAACCTTGATGTTTAATTGTCAAAAGTTTGAAGTTTGATTATCAAAACTTTGATGTTTAATTGTCAAAACTTTGAAGTTGAATTGTCAAAACTTTGAAGTTCAATTGTCAGACTTTGAAGTTTATCCAGCAGAACATACTTTTGTCAGGTGTGTGGACAGGTAGTAAGCTGCAAGTAACCTTCTGTTAAAGTTATTGTTTTCTTCACGCTCTATTTTTTGTCTCTGTGCTAACTTTCATATTTGTTTAATGAATCCCTCAAAATGATCCCAAAAGCCTTTACTCTTCCAACAAGGTACCACGTTCCCGCTTGTTTTGAAATCAGGTTGTTGAGGATTTTTCTACTTCTGGTCTCAGTAGATTTTAAATTTATTATATAGCTATCCCTATATAACCCTAATATTTATTAATTTTATCTTATTATTTCTCCCTTCCTAAGTTCTTGCAAAATTTTTATTATATATTTATTTATTATCTATGGTAATAATTATTAATTTTATTTAATAATTTTTATTATATTTTTATATGTACACACTAAATCACACATTGCAATACAAACTCAATCTTCCAAAATGTTATATACTCAAGAATGGAAAGAAATAAGATAAATACAAAGCTTAGTTCTTTTATATTGTACACATTACCGAACGAATGACACATTAATTCATTCCAACTAAGGACTCCAGTCCAAAACGTCAGTACAAGAAATTCATTTCACTAGGGTGTAAAATTTATCCTTTTTTAAAACTGTTTCTGTAGAAACACCGACGCAGCGTTCCATTTATGACGTATTAATGAAGTTTGATTTCTTTCACAGAAACTTCACACTGTTCACAATCTTTGGGAAATATTAAATAATGGCCATCCGGGATGCTCTCATACTCTTGTGGATGATAAACTGCAAGAACAGGTTAAATATTTCCTAATTCAGATAATATTGCATGGGGCGATACTGTGTTGAATGAAAGTCTATAATTGAAGAGTTTATTTACTGTTCATGCCTATCGTATCCTTGTTTGTGCAGCTGAAATCTTTTGTCGTGTCGAGATTCTAAATGCTTTAAGAACCATATCCTGCTAGGTCTTAAAATTTTTAGTTTTAAGAAACGCAATGTGAATTCATCGGCGAATTATAAACTTGCTTAATTAAGATATGTCATTTAATAAATGTAGGAACAAAGTTTCAAATGCCTACAATCTGGTTTTAAATTTTCTTGTTTTAGAAACAAATTGAGACAAAATATCCTTTTATTGAAATGTGTTTACAGATTCAAACAATTTTGTAGATGTAAAAGTGTTAATTGTCACACATGTTGAGTCGATTTATTACTTTGGTCAAAGAAAAAGCACCAAATGTATCAGTTCAGGCATGCAGGGCTCGACACTAATGGTAGCCAACTAGCCACAGACTAGTTAAAATTCTTTTTTGGCTACTTGATTTTCTATTTCCACTAGCCAATTCGGCCAGTAAACAAAATACTAGTTTCTGTGTTTATCAAGGAAGGCATCTCAGAATTTCAACGAATGGCTAGTAAAAGAAAATGTTTGGCTAGTAGCATCAAAGTTAACACTAGCCATTAGACTAGTAAGTTGAAAAGTTAGTGTCGAGCCCTGACGCTGCTGAAAAAAATAGCAAAACAGTTACTGTTTATCAGCAGGATGCCTAAATTGTGTGCAATTTAGAGTGTATTAAGTTTAAAACAAATTCCCGGGGCTCAAACATTCTTTGACGATTCCCCCTAAATTTTTTTCCCACCGCCTCTGAATATCAAAATCATCTGACGACACGGACCTGTTGTTATTTGTGTTTTCTAGTTTGGGTGTGGAGCCCGTTGATCGGGACGTCATGCTCAAGCCTCCAAGGGACATAAAACGACCGATGATCACTAAGGCGTTGCTATGCAACGTGCTGATGTCAGCAGTCCTGATTGTTACGGGTACACTTTGGATTTTTTGGCGGGAGGTAGGTACTTGAAGTAAAAATATATAGTAGTTATGCAATGGTTTCGAGTGGGATACCGTGAAATATGCCACGTATCACTTGTATTTTCTGTATACACACGAGCCTAGGCGAGAGTGTATAGGAAGAAAATACAAGTGACAAGTGGCATTTCCACGGTATCCCATGAGAATCCATTGCATAACTAATTTATCCCATACCTTAAAAAATGAAACTAATCACTTTATCCCCGCATGGAGAACGAAGAACTAAATCCGCAGTTTGTGTTGATGTTTTAGGCTCTCACAACGTTGACGGACAACTTTGGCGCCATTTCGGAAACGTATGCACACAGTTTTGGCGCCATTTCGATAGTCTCTCGCATGTAATGGCGGGAAAGCCGGGTGGAATACCAACCGCTGGAAACTACCCGTTGGATACCGCAGAATATGCAACGGCATTTGCTATTGAAAGCTGAACCGAGACAATGAGCTTACTTATGGCGTTAATGAAAGTTCGTTACACATTCTATACAATTCAAATCAAATCAAATCAAATGTTTAATCATCATCAATAACATTTACATAAATATGTATAACAAGGCTAATGGCACAAATGAATTTACGTTTTCTGTTAATGAACAGCAAAAAGGTATATAACTTACTCTAAACTTTGCCCAAATATATAGTTGTAATATTTTATGATACGTTCTTGATCATTTTTTAAAAACTTTTTTCTTTCCTCTTAACTTTAGTTTTAAAAAGAATGCTTCAAAAAATGTACTACAAGGTTCAAGAATTTACATTGTTTGTCCAAATACTGTTCTCGTACCTGCGGATATCAAAAAGCCGCTACATGTGGAAGATATGTTTGAGAATGTTTGGATTGTGGACAAACAAGGATACAACACCTGCACCGTTAACAGAACAAATCCGAATCACAAACACTGGCTGGATTGTAACACAACTACAAAGTTGAGGCACCGCAATATCGTGTTTGTATCATGGGGACCAGTCGACCAAGGCTACGAGTTCTACCCTCAGAAAGAGTATTACGTAATCGGTAAGTAGCATGCGAAATTGATAAAAATGTTTAACATGATTGAAGTAATATAATGAGTGTTTTCTGGCTTCATTTCACTCACTCACTCACTCATTCAACCCTTTAGCGCCATGAGGCGCATAGGTCACGTACAAACGTTCCAGGATTTTCCCGTAGCCTTTAGTTCTTGCTGTGTGGACCTACGCCAGGTGGTTCTTGATCTTCCTCTGTTTCTCCTATTTCAATGCTAGTCTTGTGACTATACATTGTTCTTACGTTCCAAGCACCGATTGTCCTAATTGACTTGGGCGTTAGAAGGGGAATCGGCCGCACAATTTGCCTCTGGGCTTTGATTATGCCGCGTCATGAAATTTCTTGGAGGAGCTCCCTCTTGGTCCAAGCTTCTTGTTAGGTTTCAAATTCTTGTACGCGTTTCTGTAATCCTCTAGTTTTTGATGGGAACGGGTGATTAACCCATTGCCCAACCCCCTACGACCTGGAGGGCAAGTGGTTTTCTGTAGGGGTTATTCCTTCCCTTAGCTCAAAGCTTCCGGTTATTCAGAGCTCGAGGCGCCGGACACTCGCCTCTCGCCGCTGCTGAAGAATTCCCAAGAGCTACGATGACGGGGACGTGTGACATGCGACTTCAGTGGCAGAGCCTTTAGTTTGACGGTAGGCATTACTCGGCATTTGCATGAAAAACATTGGTGGCACTAGTTAACTTCACCGAGGCCTGTTGCCATTGCGTTGAGCCCCCTGGCTTCATTTCAATATATGTTTAATGATAATAAAGTTACGTTGAGAACGAAAAGGGGCTTCGATGACAGAAGGTAATAATTTCAAAGTGAGTGATTTTATTTGAAGAAAATTGTACAACAAGACTGGCGACTTCTCATGCGGTACCCAACAAGTACATCTGCATTTACGGTCATTTCGTTGTCCACCGAAAAGCAAACTTGAAGAGTTGCTTTTCCGAAGCTATCTGCGTTGTTTATATTTTGATACATCTTTTTTCTATAGTGTTTGCTTCAATTTCTACTTTCAGTAATTAGTTTTTAAAGAGCGAGTTAGTTGTCTTCGAAATCATAAAGAAAATACGTTTGTCAAAAGAGCTCATACACAAGTTACAGTCACATACCTGTTGCACCACACACGTATGATCTACAGCAAACTAACAGTTAGCTGTTGCAAACAAAAAGTTAATAACTACTGCAGAAAGCCATATATATGTGGCAAAGACTGCGGCAAACACATAAAACTGATACAACAAACACAGTTGAAGCGAATAATTACCGCCGCCTGGTTAGCCCATTTGGTATCGCAACCTACCAACACTCAGGGCCTTGAAATAATTGAGGAAAAAGTGCTGCCTTTGCTTTAACATCTGCAAATGGTTAGACTTTCGCGTCTTCTCGGATAAGGACGTTAATCCGTATGCCCTTGGAGACATGTCTGAGCGTTTATGTGTGTGTATCTGTCATGTAAAAGGTCTCCATCCACCACAGAGTTGCAATGATGATGTTCCCAATTAGTTGTGATGGTGTCCTGGCTTTTGGCCAGTTTGACACCTAAATAAAGTCGTTATTAAGTACCACGCGCGTAATGAAAGCTTGACGAGAAAACTGAAGCAGACGGGCCACACTGGCCTTTGAAGGGGTACCCTGCAAGCAGGCTTTCATAGGTTGCTTGCAGGTTATATGAAGTGGTGTCGTCTCTATCAAGCCTCCCCTTTCCCCCTCTCTCTCATCCTCTTATTAAATAAGTCCCCACTAAATGATGTACCTTCGGGGCCGAATACAAAAATTACATTACCTATAAACAATTACTAACCTTATATTTGGGGCTGGCAGAACTAAAACTTAAAAGCTCAGTGATTTAGCCACTGCTATTCATATTAGGTGGACGGTAAAAGTTGGTGCAATTGGCTAAAGATCTCTGCTTTTATACCATTATGTCCCCAATTCGATCCCTGCCCTTCCGAGATTCCAATATTTGTGTGACCTTCTTTTCCGCCTAAGCCAACTCAGCTTTCCGTACTTAACTTCCGGGGTAAGTAAATGATTACCAGCGTTTGCTGGGAGCTAACCTGCGATGGATAAGTGTCCCGTCCAGGGGGAGTCAAAGACTCTCATCCGCTTAACACTACAGAAACCGGAGATAAGCGCCGGCTCCATGGGCCACTTGGCTCGTAAAGGATTTAGCTAGCTTTTTTTCGAGTATCTTTATAAAGCAGCACAATCGGTAGACTCCAATGAGCAACTCACATATAGAACGGTGCCTCCTCCACAGCCTCCTGGTACAGGATTTAGGAATACTTTCTTTTTAGCAATAAGGAGACCTGAAAGGGAGACAAAACTGATGACTTCATTTTAGGAGACAGAAAAAAGAAAATCAATCAAAGCGTGTGCTATGATAAAGATGTCTTGATACTAACCCGGGGTTCCAGGTCCCCCGACAAACTTGTGAGGTGACAAGAAAACGGCATCTTTGTATCTGTGCGAACCATGAAAGTTACTTTAGTAGTTGTCTTTGAAAAATAGTTCATGAGTGTGCTAAAGCAAAATGAGACGTTAATACAAATCACGTGACTTATGTAAAACTATGATTATTACTATTAGAATATCTTTTACATCTCAGTATTATATCTACGGTTACGACTACTACTGCGACGACTATTTTGTTTGCTAATATCAAAAGTACCATAATACTCTTTGTTTCTTTCTCCAAAATTTTGCATAAGCATTGTTTTTATTTTTTCTTGGAACTTGCAATGGTCTCAATAGAAACGTGGAAAGTTTAATGTTAAGTTAAATATATTTGAAAATCTACAAAATGCGTTGTACTATGACTATGACTATGACTATGACTGTGACTATGACTATGACTATGACTATGACTATGGCTATGGCTACGACTATGGCTATGGCTATGGCTATGGCTATGGCTATGGCTATGGCTATGGCTATGGCTATGACTATGACTATGACTATGACTATGACTGTGACTATGACTATGACTATGACTATGACTATGGCTATGGCTATGGCTATGACTATGACTATGACTATGACTATGGCTATGGCTATGACTATGGCTATGACTATGGCTATGACTATGGCTATGACTATGGCTATGAGTGTAGCTATGGTTATGATTATGACTATGACTATAGCTATGGCTATGAATCTGGCTATGGTTATGACTATGACTATGGCTATGACTATGACTGTGGCTATGGCTATGACTACTGCTATTTCTATTATTCCTATTACCATTGATGTTGCTATTGCTATTACTTTATTTGGTTGAGCCATTGATGAAATCATGGAAATCTTTTTTATTTCATTTATTGTACATGTTTTGCATGCAGTTTCGAAATGAACCTTTTGTTGATAATATGTCTGGCAATAATAACTCCATGGTTGACCGTGGCTCAAACTCAAACGGATTCTTGGAGTTCATGGGGTGAATGGTCGTCAGAGTGTATGGAATGCGGCTCTACATCAGATCTTGAGGCTGGCTTTCGACTTCGATCCCGTATCTGTGCACCAAGCGGCAATCCGGTGAATTGTTTGCCAGGAAACTCTATCAGTATTGAAGGTTGTTCTTGTAAGTATCATTCATTTCTTCAAATGCAGTGTAAGCCATGCTGAAAGCTTCACCTCCGTGCAACTGATTCTTAATACACCATGAAATATGCATACATTCATATGTATATATGTCTTACTGTATTTGCAAACATGTTGTGATGTCCGCTGAACTGTAAATTTTGTGGGCTATTGTCATTAAATTTTGTTTTATTACCTTACAGTTTGCACAAAGAATCTGAGAAAAAAGGGTGATTGCATTTAGGTTTTAGAAGCGATTACGAACGGCAAGTTAATTACCGTGACTTTGCCATTTAAGCCTTTCTTGTTTCTCGCACGCGTGAAGACCTTGCCTTGAGTAAGAATAAACTACCTGTACATCAATGGCAAATAAGGCCGAAGGCCGAATAAATTTATTTACTAGGAGTTTTGAAATTGTTTTGGTTTTGTTTAATAGGTCAGGCAAAATGTAATTTGTCCTATTAAAATTTCAGAAATACTTTTTGAAAGTTATTTAAAATGTTAAGAAACGTACGTTTTCGCTTCTAGGACACTATAGGGCACAATCTGTTTTCAGATTGTAAGTGATACGAAAGGTTGGGTGATTGTTCTGCTCCATGTAGTGAGCATAAAGAAAAACTTTATCGTTAAAAACGTGTGCGAGAATACCACAATCATTATAATGAAGATAATATCAATAATAATGACCGTGTGTTAGTTGCCCTTATTGCAGTCCCACAATCATTATAATGAAGATAATATCAATAATAATGACCGTGTGTTAGTCGCCCTTATTGCAGTCCCACAGTCATTATAATGAAGATAATATCAATAATAATGACCGTGTGTTAGTCGCCCTTATTGCAGTCCCACAATCATTATAATGAAGATAATATCAATAATAATGACCCGCCGTGTGTTAGTCTCCCTTATTGCAGTCTCGAGACTGAATTGCACTAAGGCCGCGGCTCTACGAGGTCGGACCGAAAGCATGTGAAGGTGCCTCTGGCAGCCGCTATACGGTCCACGGATGGCCTTGGAGCACTGACAGCACCACAGCCAGTTGGTATTAGCTGTGAGTTCATTGGAATCCATTTCTTAGCTAAAGCCTTTACGAGCCTAGTGGCCCATGGAGCCGGCGCTTATCTCCGGTTTCTGTAGTGTTAAGCGGATGAGAGTCTTTGA
>JAOBAY020075059.1:0-11357 GCA_025331085.2 Zoanthus sociatus
GCGGCCAAAACACCTGTATTTTTTTTTAATTCCTCAAATCGTTATATCTGGTCACTGCAGTTGATGATAGTAAGTGATAGTAAAAACAGTAGTGGAAGAAAAACCTAAATATTAAACAAGCAACCTTTTTAATCAGATTTTTTTAGAGTTTTTTGGTTGTTTAAAAGAAGATTTGATATGTTATCATAAATACCTTGCTATGGTTAGCTAATTAAACACTGTTTTTACATCTTTAAACTCTTTCAAGTGTTTCTAGTTACAAGGAATATTTTAAACTAGTTACAAAACTGTTATTTGTATCAAAAATATAAATATATAAAGAGACATTTTTTTTCATATTCCATTTGCAGGACTGGTTTATTGGTTCTTAAATATCATAACGCACATTTTCATGTTAGGCGTTGCTATTATCTGTGTGTTACATGAAGATCATTTTGGACCAATGATAATGATGTTGACAGTCAAAATGTTAAAGTTAATAACAAGGATGATGAAAAAATTATTATTATGATTGATGATGATTGTTGATGGATGAGAAAAATTGTTTATGATGACTGACGGAATTAATGATTAATGATGATTCATGACGATGATGTATCACTTTACCTTCAAGGAAAAGAATGACAAGGTCCGTATTTTGTATGCCCGACCGCGACCGGAACAGCATGTATACATTACTTCGACCCATTTTCGAAACACTTCTAGCATTGCATGATTGATGATGAAAATTATGGTTGATGATGATGATTGTTGATTGATGGGGATAATTGTTGATGATTATTAACGATGATTCATGACGATGATGTATCATTTTACCTTTAGCGAAACGAATGTTAATGTCCGCCTTTTGTATGTCCGACCGCGACCGGAACACAATGGGTATTACCTCGGCCCATTTTCGAAACACTTTTAGCATTGCACTCTCGTTTTTTCCTCCAGCGAACAAATTTTGGGTTCTTGCGAGTGTTTTGTAGGTAACTAAATAAAAAAATCGAAAGGTAGGAAACTTCAAATGGTCAACTGTCAAACCTGCAGAACAAAGTCGCTCCAATAGTCTTTCACTCACCTTTCGAAAACCTACTTTCTTCATAAACAGAAATTAGAATGCTTTCTTTAGCCATAGTAGCTGTGATGGCTCCATCACTATCCAAAATGAACTAAAATTTGAAACTTTTTCCGTTCCATCGTTAAATCTGGAAACGCAGGGATCCATCATCTGGAGTACCTCACATCCCGTATTGGATCATTCAAAAAATTCTTGATTAACCATTGTTCTTTAAATTGATTGGTCACAGGGACACAATCACAAAGAAATTCCAAAACTGGACGGACCTAGGGGGTGTGATAATTAAGTTTAAAATTGTTGAGCCTCTGGCCGCTACCCTCTCTAGATGGTCGCAGAATTAATTGGTTATCTTCATGTTTATTTTTAATGAAGTACTTGAAATTATGGATCCGCGAGTGTCTAGATTTATTGATTGGACAGAAAAAAAGTTAATTTTATTGTTCTCCCTGAGCTTGGGTTGCCTGTAAAGGAACCAATTGAATAATAAAATAAAAGAAGAAGAAGATAAATAATAACGTATTAACAATATTATTAATATTGATATTATTATTGTTAGCATTATTAGTACTCATGTTTTCATCATCATAAATATGCGTTCTGCAAGTCTACGTTTTGCAAGTCCACGCTTTAGAAGTCCAGTCTAGTCCACTAAATACAGTATTCCTATGCCAAAATATTAATGTTAGGAAATTTTGTAAATTTGATAAGACGTTCTTGGTTTTAAAAGAAATCTGCACTGAAAGCTATCATTAGAAACATTTTTAAAACACATCGAAATACGATAGTCAATAATTTAGATATAGCTCATGTGTTGAGGAGAATGCGAGAAAATAAGTGTGTGCTGTTTTTTGTAGCACGTAAAGCTGTAGTTCAAGATTAAGTTTTTGTTCACATGAAGCGAGATATCTCGGGGCTTAGGGATATCTCGGCGGGCAAGGGATGAAACTGTCCCTGGTTCTCATGAGAAAACCTGACCCCGAGATGTCTCAGGTAGTGGTGCTAAGTAGCCGCCATTTTGTCTTGTTTTGATAGGAATGCATACGCATGATCCACAAAGTTGTCCCTAACTTCCGAGATATCTCAGAGTGAACTGTTCACATGGACCGAGACAAATTTACCCTTAGGTCTATCCCTATGTTCCAGAACGAGATATCTCGCATCTCCGAGTTTTCTCGGCTTCATGTGGACGAAATGCCCGGAACAGAGTAAATTTAGAGAAACTTGGCACGGCCCGAGATAACTCGGAGGACTGAGATATCCCTACCTCCTGAGATATTTCGCCTCAAGTGAACAGGCCCTAAGAGTTATTGTGGTGGTTCAAAATGTCACGCAACGGTCTTGAGTTCTTCTCATTCGGCGCTAAGTCGAATTTTGAGTGTACCACGTGATCTCTGAATATTTGGCACAGGTCTGGAAACGTGCAGCAGAAGCCTAACAAAAGGATAAGTATCGCTTTTTAATTTCTTAGTTTAATTTCTTAATATACAACACGCATAAATGTTAACACAAGACTATCTGTCTATACAAGATTTATTACTCGCGCTTCCTTCTGGTTTAAATCCGGCTTCGTTTTTTTACCGCCACCAAATGCAAAACACAGTTTTTGACAGATATAGCTCGTCAAAAATAAGCTTTCAACTTTATTAGCTAGAAATATGACTAAATTTAGCTTTGACTCGAGAAAATTGACTAGGGAACAAAGTAATAACAATCTTGTTCACCGAAAATGAAGTAAACACAAAAGGCTTGTGTAATTTTGTGGTTAGTACCTTCCGGCGTGGTTGACTTTTGCGCTCGTTCCCAGACATCTTGGCCGGTTCGACCGTTGGAGTTGTCCAAGTTACCGTAGTTAGGGCATCAAAATGGCAATTTTGGAGACATTTTTCATCGCATCAAGGAAGCTCACGGCCCCGAAAAGGCGGCTAGCTTACTTAAATCATTTGTACAGTTGTAAGTTATCCCTGTACAGTCTTTATTTACGAAAAAATCATCGTCATTTTGATGCGACTGGAGCACAGTTAACATACTTCGTTTCCTAACTTCCCTTTTATTACAGGAAAAAGAAAAACAAAATAAAATCTTGAAAGATTTTCTAGAGGTTATCAAGAACTACAACAAGACACACAGTAAGTAAAAGTGGAATTTATTTCACATTTGTTCTGCAAATCGACTGAGGTTCAGGACAGTGTCTCGTATATTCTCATATCTGTTCGATTCCGAAAATCGACTGAGTTGACAGTGTCTCATACATTTTCTTATAACTCTTCTACACGAGTAGTTAGCCTGGGTTACCTCTGGAATGACATTCTATTTTCCATGCATCAGGGTTGTAAAAGGTGTGAATTTCCAACGGATGAATTGTTTCATCTTAATGCAAAAACTGTTGTCAACTGGGACTGATCTGCGTGTAAAATCAAAATAACAAATATTTCAATCGCCACTGGAACCTAAGCTTTCATGTGTGGCTGATCATGTGAACAATATTCTTTGTTGCTTGAAAAAGAGGGGTTTGATCAAATAATTCTGTCATTTTTACCCAAAAATCAACTGTTTTCACCCTAAGAATTCATTTATTTGAAACAAAATTGTTGCAGTCTAGTTACAATATTGTTTATTTCAGTGATCAATCAAGAGTTGTGAGCAGCGGCAAAGTTGGGACCATAATTGATTATACGGTATGTGCCCCTGTTCGGGTATAATTTTCAGACTATTCAGTCTAGAACAAGGTGTATAAATCACGGAAACGTTTGTCTAGAATAGAGTATAAAATGTTGCAACATTTACCAACTGCTTAATGCAGGCTGCAGAAATTCTTCCCAAATGAGAATTGCTTTGACTGAGTTTTCATGTACGTGAATTTCTGCGTGATTCATAGGCCTGATCTCTGTTTAAAACTCATTTGTTAATCATTGCAGTTTCCTAATCATTTTCTTGGAACACGCAG
This sequence comes from Zoanthus sociatus, assembly GCA_025331085.2. NCBI lineage: Eukaryota > Metazoa > Cnidaria > Anthozoa > Zoantharia > Zoanthidae > Zoanthus > Zoanthus sociatus. The sequence goes on from JAOBAY020075059.1 coordinate 4,011, forward strand.
ACAGTAAAATTATCCATTTTCCCATTTAATTCCGTTTAGATGTAAACTGACTTGAAAGGTTCCTGATATACTATTTTAAAACAGGGTACCAAAGTGAAGCCTCTTTCAGTTCAGAATAAGGTCAGGTTTGTGAAGGTCCAGTCACACCCCCATCCCCAATACTGGTGAGTACTCTAATGTTACATTGTCTGTTTATAAAATTTGCAGTTTTCTGCAATATTTTAGATTTTGTTTTGATTACTGCATTATTTTTTGCTGCTTTGTCAAGATGTATATTTGTGAGCATGCGCAGATACAAACTTTGGACCTTGCAATTGGAGATGAGTTCGAGTGCTCATGTTTATCAAAACATATCGCTAACCAACTACTAGCGGAAATATTCTTCTGTTGATACATGTTTGCAGTTCTCTCCTGTATTTTGTCTTTTATTTTGATTATTGCATTATTTCTTTGCAGCTTAGTCAAGAATTGTGAGCAGATACAATCTTTGCACCTTGCAATAGGGAATAAAACCTGCCTAGAACATTTTATTTTAGGGGCTGACGTGGTTGGCGCAGTTGGTAGGATCTCTGCTTTCCAATCATAAGGTCCCCTGTTCGGTCCCGGCAGTTTGCCGAGATTCGGAAATTTGTGTGACCTTCTTTTCCGCCTAAGCGACCTCAGCTTTCCATCCTTCAGGGGTAGGTAAATGAGTACCAGCATTTGCTGGGAGCTAACCTGCGATGGATTAGTGTCCCGTCCAGAGCGGAGTCAAAGACTCTCATCCGCTTACACTACAGAAACCGGAGATAAGCGCCGGCTCCATGGGCCACTAGGCTCGTAAAGGATTTAGCTTTTTACCCCGTTTACACTACAACTTTTTCGGCACGGCACGGCAATTTTTTGGGCAAGGGTAATTTTAATTTTGGCACGGCATGGCACGTTTACATTTGATTTCTTTCCGTGCCGTGCCTAAAATCTTTGTCCGTGCCGAGTACGGTAAAATATTGAACTGAGCATGCTCATGTACATATAATATAGAGAAAACGACAAACTGTAACTAGCTACCAGCAAGCAAAAATTTGTTGCCAAATCTACAGATATCTTTCGATATACATCACGGGTTTCTTTCGCACATTTAGCATTTTCTAAAGCAATCTGTATGGTTTCTTGAGCCCAGAGTTCAATTAATACATCTGTCGCTTCATCGGGCCAAACAATCCCTCTGTTTTTCTTTGGTGAAGTACTTTTTTTTACTTTCTGACACGTGTTCTGACACACTTTCAATTTCGACGCCATGTTTATTCATACAACGTATTTACGAGTCCTGGAACTAGGCCACTTGAGCATGCGCAATCGGACTTTTGTAGCAAGCACGGCACTGCAAAGCGTTTACACTGGTTTCAAAACAGGCACGGCACGGCATTTAGGCGTACCGAGACAGACTGTTTTGGTGATGCTCGGCACGGCAAAAATTTTAGGAATTTTAAATGGGCCGCATCGTTTACGCTAATAAATTAGCCGTGCCGTGCCAAAAAAATGTCGGTACCCGTGCCCAAAATATTGCCATGTCGTGCCGAAAAAGTTGTAGGGTAAACGGGGTACAAAATTGTTAATTAATTTTATACAATGACAAAGTCATTGCGTGCGCTTTGATTGGTCAATCTGAATTATGGCTAATTAATCGTGTCGGTAAACTTATGGGAATTATATTTCTTTCTTTACTTTTTTATTGCATAAAAGCGGCCTGTGAGCTATGAATTCTTCTTGTGTTTTTCCAACACGCGACACATCCCGCGCGGTTTATCAACGTATATATAAACTGAGGGGCGTATAAACCAAAAACGTGAGGTCTCTTGCTTCAATAATAATTTAAAAACTGCTTACAAAAACAATAAATACGACAGAAGATGTCAACAGCTTACTAGTCTGCTTTAGTATGATTTTAAACTTGGTATATTTCTCAGTTTCGGGGCTTTCATTTACAAAATGTTTTACAAAAAAATGACTGCAAACGTACTCCCGAGGAAACAGCTACGAACCGCTGACGCGCTATTCAAACTCGCGCGGTTTCAGCTACCCAAAAAACTTTGCGCGCGTAGCTTTGTTTGCATGTGGACGCACAAACTGTGAGATCCGACAGGGAGGATATACTGGAGGTGACAGATCGAGGTTGTATGTCAACCCTTTCATATTCGTTGTCAAAACCAAAAAGCTGGGCAATATGTAAAGAAACAAAAACGAGCAATCGTTGTCGGTCATGGATGTGTCGTTTTTGTTTATAACGGCGAATGTTGGCTCGATATTTGAAGATGTAAGCTTTCAAACTTCAACAATCGTTTGTAACTATTTATTTTTGTATTTGAGTTGTGCCTAAACTTGTAGCGTTTTCAGTTTGTTCAAGTTAAACGAATTTGTTGCGAATATTCTAGATCTAGTGATTTATGTAAGTCCTAAAAGAATTTAAGTTAGCATAAACTGTTGAAGTGACATTTGTCACCTCTATACTTATTGCATTCAATCCGTGCAGGATGTTCTCTCAATCTCTGTTTCTTTTGCTAAAGTCAAAAAGTCGTATTTTGATAACTTTTCTCAGTGTATCTTTACTTTATGCGTTTCTAGCGAGAAAACAAGGAAGACGTCTGGTTAACTCAACTCATACAGGTCAGTCTTTCTTAAAGTGGAAAGCGTTTCAAAATGTTTTAAAATTTATAAGCAGTCGGGCAGTTGATTTTCGAGGTCCAAATTTCCAATTATCTTCCTAATAGTAACCTTAAAACCTTCATAATGTCTAACCATTTCCTGATGTTCTAATTTCCTCCAGACAATTGGCAACTATGACCCACAGTTTGTAGCGATTCATTTTCAAGAATGTGGTGGAAAGCATTCCGGCGAAACCGCTTTGGAAAATGTAAAAGATTTCAGCAGGTTTGTACATCTTTTCACAATGTTTATATTTCTTAATTTATTTTTATATATTTGAAGGTTTCACGTCTAGTTTTATATGGAATTTTTTTTAAAAGCATGCGAAATTAGGGGAATGATTTAGATTGTTTATAATGAAGCCAAAAAAAAGTAACAGTTTAGCCGAACCAAGGTTGGCTGGTAAAATTTAGAAAATTAATCGAGATTAGAACTTGTTATTTGCTTTGATTTCAGAACTGTGTTTAGCAGAGCGGAGGTGAAAAGACATTTTGACAGAACTTGTGCGTGGTTTGATCAAGACTTCGAACACATAGAGCGATACACGGTTTGTTTACGATATTTTTAGTTTGTGAAATATGATCCAAGAATGAAGAAGATATCATAAGTCTCGAATAAATATATTCCTCCCGTTTTCTCGTTGGGTTTAATTTTTCGTTCCTATAGTTATGCAAATTACTACTTAAAAATAATTTACAAAGTCAAACAGCCTTGGACATGTAATGTCAAAACTGTGAGAGTGAGGGTATGAAGAAGTGATTTGTTCCAATTTATTATAATAAATAAAACATTGAATACTTTATGGCTAATTTTATTTTAAAGACAAAGTTTTCGCCTTAAAATGCTTTCATGAACTTCTTTACGCCAAGGAAATGTTGGCTAGGTTTATGAATCTTTATTATGTTTTCAGCCGTGGTATTTGACAGCTGTTCTGAAGTGATGTCGCTGACAAAAGTTGTTCATTGCATGTGTGAAAGTTTTATTTATTTTGCTATCGTGATTGTACACTGCATAATGAACTTTGTATGCACATTGTATAACATTCTTTTCGTGAGTAAACCAGGAACCCAGATTCTGTTTTTTATATTTGTTATAAAGTTTTATTGCTGGAGCGCATCAAACCCCCTAGCAATGCAATAATAATTTTAAATACTTACTGTCCAGCATTTAATTATAAAATTGTTTACTTTCAAAACATAATTTTTAGAGAGAACTTATTATTGCGTTGGTAAGGAAAATATTTTGGAATATAAAATTTGAAAAAAAAACATATACACTCTTTTTTATGAGAATATAAATTATATACATTACAAGAATATTAAGGTTGAAATTGGCCAGATTTTAAGAATATTTTAAGAATAATGCTGAGGCTCATTGAATTTTGTTAAGAGTGTAATTTTGCATGTTTGAAAAAAAAACATTACTGATTACATGTATTGCAATTTCACTCTAATACTAAATGGCAAAACCATACACAGATCTAGATATTACCTTTAAGCTGTTTGATACCAGAGTATGGAAATTCCATGTCACTGATATTTCTGAAACTAAGAATATTTAAAAGAAAATTTTCAGCCTAAAGTTGGGCAAAAGATCAGAATATCTAGTTTCGGTCCAAAAAGCAATTTTCTTATAAAAAAAGAAAGTGTATGCAGTATTTGTTGATGTACATGACTTGTTAGATAATTTGTTGTAGTTACTTAAATTTTGCAATTTCCAGATGCTTATTTATTTGTATTTTCTTGGTAAGTAATTATATGTGAGTTGATTGTCTAGTTTGAGTGTATAAATTTCTTTCGCCTTTTTGCACGTTATGCATAAGGTGTTTAAATGTACATAAACTTTTTTCTGGTTCTACTATGGTAAGATTAGGATATTATCTACTGATCTGTAGGGACATTCTTAGATTATCCACTCAACACTTCAATTTAAAATTGAAGACAGCTACTACTTTGGTCAAATTTGTAAATTCCTGCTTAAATTCTCTTTCAATCAAAATTCAAACAACATAATTTTCCATATCCTCATAATAGAGCGCTTTGAAAAATCAAGATCACAAACCTTGATTAGTTTTTTTAATTGCTTAAGTTTTAAGAGGAATTGATATTTTTGTTAGATTTTAATTGTTTTCTGTTATTAATTTTGTTCTAATTTTTTTTCTTGTCTCTTATTGGTTGTATGGTGGTAATTCCATTTACTGTATGTTTTTGGCAATAAGTTATGGTTTTAAAGATTATTCAAAACTTTTTCGTAATTCATTTTCATTAAATAGTTATTCTTCCTTCTGCTAGGTTACTCTAATTTTGACGTGTGGTATTTTTTGTACTTCATTGTAATGGATGTATAATTTATTGTGTACAAAAGTACTCTATAGGAAAACTAACAATTCATTTGTTATTAGAAGTAACTATTTTTTTCTAACTTACAGGCTCTTGGGTGCATGTTTTTGGTGCACAGGAAAATTCAAAATGTTTCCCTATGGGACTTTCATGGTATATTGTTTGATATTATATTCAGTTTAACTAAGATTGTGATTTTAGAAAATATTCAGAAAAAGCAAAATGTAATGAAAAGAACTGAAATAAGTTATAATATTATTCTATTTGTTTCCAAATGATTGTATTGTTCTCTTTAACCTCAACAAAATCAATTATGAAATAGTTTTTCCATCACAAGACAATCCAATAAAAATTAATGCTATACAATAATTAACAAATTTTTCACTAAATAATGTGCTTTGGATCTGAATTTATAGATTGCTGATAAAGTATAAAAAAGCCAAGCTGGCTATAATACCTCAAATTTAAATTATTTTTAGCTTTATTACATTTTCAGAGCTTGTAGTGCTTGAATTTAAATTTTCATACCTTTCAGTTTATGCATTATTGCACTGCAAAAATCAAGGATTCGTATCAGCATTAAAATACTTTTATTGCAAAAATCCTTGCAGAACCTTCCAAACTTAATCTATTCATACAAATAATTTGCTCCATGTGTTTAATAAAAAACCTATAAGGAAAAACGTCTTTATAATTAATATATAAGTATTAAAATCAAAACCTTTTCGATCAACTTTATCATTTTTAGCACCTGTAAAGAACGGGGTCCGTTCGGGATGTAATACATTGGAGTTAAAACAAAGCCCATTGTTACGTGATACCTTTGGAAAAAAGAAACAGATGAAAAGAAGAAATTTGTTGTGTTCGACCCCAGGAGAGCGCAGCCCTAATGTTGGGTTACATGTGGTGAACATGGGATCCCTGTGCTTTCACATGTGTGAATATTCTCAATTTTGGGGGGTTTGTACAATATCTGCGCCATCTTGAATAAATAATGAGGTACAACACTTAACTGTTTCCATTTTACGTTTTTTAAAACAGTCATATTAACCTTAAGTTATCAAATTTAGCTTAATGAATGACAGAAAAAAGAATTTAATTAACAAGTGTCAATTTTTCAACACTATTATGTCGAACGTACTTTGTAATCTGGGATTACCACTAGTTTATTTAATAAAGGAATCACATTGGCGATGTAAATGGCTTCTGGGGTTTGATGTCTGCACCAGTGACTTGAGAATGCAAGGGATTTATAAAATAACGGACAGGATTAGTGAACGAATAACTAGCAGGATTCAACTTTTTAGGTGTCTCCGCGTTCACTTTTTTCATCTCAAAATTCCTGCAAGTTTCTCCCACGTATAAATATTGCATCGTATCAACACTGAACACTAAAAATGATCAAGTGGATTGAAAACGTTTTGATTTTAATATTTGAATGATTGAATGATTATCAAGAATGTATTTTTTTCAATACTTACTTAAGGTTATCATAAAAGTTTGTTTTGCATCAGTATTTTGACCCGCATTCATTACCGATTATAGGAAAACTTTTTTATGGAATTTCTATTAAACACTTTTAGGTATCTAGATTTTACAATTATTATTAATAAAGACAATTGCTGCATCAGGATTATTAGTATTGATTATAAACTTATTGCTTTGTTGGTGTTAGATTTGTCAGTGAGAGAGTAGACAGCAGTGAGAGTAATTTCAATAATTCTATTGTTATTTGGCCGTTGAGCGCTTAAACATTAGCGCCTGGCAACCGGGCAACCATTTCCTTCGCAATTAACGTTAAATAAAGTATTTATTATTATTTATGTGGCGATAAATGGGTTCTTTTTCGTGCTTGAGATCTTAAGTTATATTAAAGTCTAGACTGTAGAAAGTTTTTGAGTTGCTTCAAAAATTGTTTAACAAAAGTTAGATAGTCTTTAGTCCTGCTGGAACATACATAGTGTCTTGCGTAAGCAGACAAAAAATGATCTGGTTTTTAAGTTTTGTTTTGTGTGGCCTCAAACCTAAAATTATTGCTATGTTTTGGTCAGACTTCTGTTACAATTCTACAACTGATTAACGAAAGTTTTAGTTTTTACCAAAAATTAATTGTTTTTTCACGAGTCCAGAAAAGGTGGCTGAGATCTTCTTTGTGTGTCTTACAAAAAGTGCATTTGTCATTATCTCCTTAGAATTTCAAGATTTTAAAAAGGAAAGTATCATCATCATCATCAATCCAGTTTTGATCTGGTTTTATCCCCGTAAACGAGGGTGGCCGGATTTACCCCAGTCTGCCAGCAATCTCTCCCACTCCCACTCTCCATCT
>JAOBAY020075070.1:0-11357 GCA_025331085.2 Zoanthus sociatus
GATAAGCCGATATCATAAACAAATTGGCGCTGGGAAATGTAAAACAGTCAGACTTCGACTGGACAAAAAATCAATAAGGGCAAAAACTGGAAATAATATTACAATAGCTATAGAAGCATAGATAATTGACATGTTTTTATCTTTTGAGCGACGCTCCACGAGCTTTAGACTAAAAGCATAAAAAACTAAACAAGTCGGCCGGAGTTTCTTCCCCTGACGTATTACTACACCAAAAAAGTCACCCGCAGCTACAAATACTCGAGTTCACTGATTGTTATCCACTCATTTTTTGTCGGGGACCGAGGTTTTTAAAGGACAGATTACATCGCAGTTCCAGAAGCTCAGACTTTAAGAAAGTTAACTTTTATTCTTTAATTATCTATTGTTGAAAAAGTCCGCTGCACTACCATTATTAGTGGATTTACAAACATGTATGCTCTATCTATGCTTCCGTCAAACAGCCCAGCAAGCGGGTATGTACTTTGTGCCAGTATACTATATAGTCGCCTTTCATGAAAAGTTCCTATCCAGCAAGTATATACCCCCTTCTTAGGGAGACCCTAACCCTAACTGACATACTGGTATAAAGTAGATATAGCCCCTTCTTAGGGAAACCCTAAACCTAACTGGCATCAAGTATAAATACCAGAAGGCGTTATGTTTTTTTACTGGTCTATGAAGCTAACAAATATTTCTTGTAAATGCTTTTTTTGTAAGAAAATCGTTTTTTATAAACTCTGTTAATATATTAATAAATTATTGTTAAAATCATTACTATTGTTGTTATGTGCCAAAAATCATTTAAAACATTACTAATTATAAGGTTCCTTTACTTCGTGCCCCAATATTCAAATCGTCTTTTTCCCTAAAAGTTCTCCCTAGTACTCTTTTCTCAGCCCTCTCTCCCTAGTCCTCTCCCTTCCTAATAGGTCCTGTCCTCTTCTCCAACACTTCTCTCCTCCGTTAAGCTCTCTCCTCCCAGTTCTCTCCCTTTCCCTCTTTCCTCCCTTTGTATCAGTCCAATTCTCCTCCTCTCCTCTCCTCACACTCCTTCCCCTCCGTCCTCTCCTCACCGTCCTCTCCCCTAGTCTCAGACCTCCTCCCTAATCCATTCCCTTCTCCCGTTCTCTCCCCTCAGTTCTCTGATTTCATGGCTCCCCAGTCCTCTCTCCTTCTCTTCCTGTGATTGTGAATAGAACAATTGAATGGTGACGTCGTTTTATTACAACTACCAGAATGCTTTACAAGTTTCTTTCTTATTTAAATTTTTACCCCTTTCGAGAATAGGAAAATAACGTACTATTTATTTGATAAAAAGAAATAACAAAGCATTCTGGTAGTTGTAGTATTTGATGCAATCTTACAAATGCCCTTTTCAAAAAGATGCGAGTTAATTTTATATGCATATTAGAAAGACTGGAGTCAGTCAATTCTTCATGAATATGTTAAAGAACCATGTAGCTTATTAGCACCTCCTGACCCCTCCCCCCAGTCTTCTTCAATTCTCCCGTTCCCTCTCTTATTTGGCGTACTTTGAAAGGTGCACAGTTAATTTTACTATCAATTAATTGGTGTTAATTATTACTTTTCTCGTAAACATAGCCATACAACCATCTACACTGATTGTCGTTCCATGTTCCATCGGGATACATATGGCCACAGTCTTCTTCTCCTCCCTTATCGTTTGGTTCTGTTGGATACCAGGCTGTAAACACAAGCGGTGTTCCATCCACCCAACGGAACGTGTGATTAGAGCCCCGCTGTAGACCCAGCCAGGCTTCTATTCCATTTTTGTTTTGGATCACAAATTTATTCTCAGCTGTTGAAGATATCTTCACAAGGTCAGCCCCAGCTCGTTTACATTGCACCCGGGCGTCGGTCCAATTTCGGCTCTCACTGGCAAATTTGTAGCAGTGTTCTTGGAAAACCTTCCAGCCAGAAGGGTAAGCAGCTAGTGTGAAAAGACAAATAAGAAGGCTTGAAAAAGTTTTAAAAAAGAAAAAGCAAGGAGCATGAAAGAGAGAAAAAGGAAAACACAACAAGACTAATTAGATAAAGAATGTGTTTAGGGGTCGTCAATTTTTAACGTTTCCTTTCATACGCTGTTAATTCTCAACTAAGAACGAGTAAGGTTTGCCATTTTATATGTAAGTACATACGGTTAACACCAGATTCCCTCCACTAGAGTCGAACCACCACGATTGAAAGGATTGGTTCCAGTTTTTCTATTTTAACATATCAGTTTATATGGTGAAAGTGTGATTATTCTCACTTCAGAACGAATGCATTTTGGAGCTAAAGAAAACATATTTTTAAAAGTTGTGTAAGTTTTATTTGTATATTCAAAGCGAAAGTTTTATATTGAAAAAGACTTTCGGCTACTTGGTTTTATCATCACATCAGTTTTAAACGACATAAATTCAAGAGGATAAAAATATCAGGTAAATTGATCATCAGCAAAAATTTTCAATTTGATGTTACAATCACAACAGTTTTTGTGGTTTTATATGAAAGCACTCAGCTAAAAGTTGGCTGCTCCAGATTAAAATAAACTTAGATTTACTTATATTTAATGAAAGTTGATTGAGCATATGCCAACGGTTCCAAAAATCCAAATCAGAATTAAGTACTGATTGAATAGTATGAATAGATTTAGATGAAACATATAAAACAGTGTCATCTGCAAAAAGTATTACATCGCAATGTTTTAAATGCTCAGGTATGTAAATCATTAATATAAATTGTAAAAAACAGCGGTGTAAGTATTGAGCCTTGAGGAATTCCAATTAGTAGAGTGTCCTTGTCTGATTGGGCGTTATTACAGACGGTGACTTGACAGCGATTAGAGAGGTAAGATTCAAACCATTTATAGGTAACAGAATTGGCAGGTACAGCAAGGCATATCAATTTTGACAACAGAATAGAATGGTTTACCGTATCGAAAGCTTTGGTTAGATCAATAAAGACAGCATCAGTAACCATCCCGCTGTCCACTGCTGATAGAATTTTATCTGTAAAATTAGCGGTTGCAATAACCATGGAAGAATTAAGCCTAAACCCAAACTGTTTAGAAGAGAGAAGTGAATTATCATTCAGGTAGGTGAAGAACTGAGCATGTATAGCTTTTTTCAGAATTTTCCTTATCGTTGGCAATACAGATACAGGTTTATAGTTCGATGGATCTTGCCCGTTCCCCTTTTTTAAACAGAGGCAAGTTTCCAAGTAGATAGATAAGTTCCAGTTTGAATAGAGATATTAAACAATGAAGTGATGGAGGGAGCTACAACCTCAACTGCGTCTTTTAATAACCGCGCACTAACCTTGTCCAAATCCAATTGCTTTATTTGGTTTTAGGAAGTGTACGTTTTTAAGAAGGGGAAGTAAGCTGGAGTGAATTTGGAGTTGAATCACCAAATGATGTTTTTGGATATTGGGGGAGGGTCATCCACCCATTTCCGCACTGAATGGGAAGGGCCATCCCCTGTTTTATCATCATAGCCAATAAGATCAGTTTGGCTCAATCAAAGAAAGTGATACATGAACATAGCTATTCCCTATATTTGATTTTTTCACGTGCGAAAGCATATAATGTTAAAGACAAATAAACAAATACTTGCTAATCTCACTTATGGGTTATTGACATATTCTCCCTGATATCTCTCTAATCAACCCACGTGGTCTAAACTGACCGTTATTAGATATGCTTCTCATATCTACATCTTAACGCCGTCCCATGTAATAAAACTGTTATTAACATAAGCTTTCTTCTGTCTTCGTCCATATCGCGAGTCACAGAAAGAAGAATAGTGTATCAGGCTGAGATACTGTACTTACAGGTTGGGGTACACTGGTCGAGTTATCGGATTCGAAAGAACCAGAGTCCAGTTGTTCAAAAGCCGATTAGCGCTAACCCAAGGTTAAATTTTTAACCCATGGTTTTGTTCCCAACCTTTCAGAGTCAAAATTTTCCTGTATAAATTCGGGATTAACAAGTTTTTGCCTAGGAAAATCTGAGCAGTATTTTATAAGAGCCGAAAACTTTTCCTGAAAGAAGCAATTGCTGCTGTAATTTTTGCTTAACCCAGGGTTAAAGTTAACCCAGCTTTGAACAACTCAGCCCAGAAGTGCAAAGCCAAACAGATTCTTTTATCAAAGAGAGAACTGACTTTGTTTACCACTGAATGAAAGAAAGTCGACTTTGTATCCTTTTGGCTGGCATTTCAACCGACAATTAAGCCATAAAATTTTTATCCCTACAGCGAATGACTTTCAAACCACAATCAAGTTTAGCGTTTAGAATTTCAGCCTCCAAAGCAACTTTGTAAGACACAACAGCTTTTAAAGCCAAATGATTTTTCGGAAAGGGCATTCTCGATTTGTCGACCTGCTCAAGCAATTGAGAAATCCCAATGTACGCATTGTAATTCGTGCCAACCTAATTGACTTGTAACAAAGCAAAATTTTGATATATGAATCTTAATTTACAAATCATAATTTACATATTTCAATCTTGTATAAATTCGAATTTTGTATATCCATGAATCTTTCCCTTGTGTAGAGCACTCTACGGTTAAAGAAACAATTCACTTGTCACTTTATGACTCTTGATATATTTTGTTTTGTCCCTGCATAAAAAATCAGTACTTTTGAAATTATATGTCAAAGCAGCGGCACACGTACAAGAGTTAATATTTGGAGTATTTTCACTGACACATAATTGGTGAGTTCTGCTGTAGCTGTTAAGTTGCATAATACTAGTTGCGAATTCGTAATTCATTATTTTTGTATTAAAATCATATCCGAAAGGACTGTTTTTATTGACAATTTTTTTCCTCTGGAAAGCCCAAGTGGAAACATCATAGTTTCATGAAACAGATGGCGAAATTATCAACAAAGTGCTTTATCGACACAGGAATAGCATAATTATAAAGAATTTGGGATGAACAAGTAGTAGGCGCGCGAAGATTGCAAAGAAGCCCGGTTCATATACTAGTCAAGTTACCAAGAAAGGGTTATCAGAGTGAATGTGACAACTATAGAGGAATTATGCTTCTCTCAGTCCCAGGAAAGGTACTCAGCAGAATAATGATAGAGAGACTGAGAGCTGAGGTAGACAGAAAGCTGAGGAAACATCAAGCTGGCTTTCGACACGAAAGAGTGTGTATTGATCAAATCGCAACACCGAGAATCATCATCGAGAATCATCATAGAGCAACCGCTAGAGTGGTATTTTTCCTTGTATATTATTAACTTTATTAAGGTATTTGACAGTCTCGATTGGGAATCCTTATCGAAATTTTAAATACGGCATTATGGTATACCAGAGAAGTTTATCGCAATTATTAAGAACACCTATGATGGAATGTCTGCAAAGTTTTGCATGAAGTCAAGACAGGAATGAGACAAGACTGTTTGCTATCCGCCTTCTTGTTTTTACTAACAGTGGATTGAACTATGAACGAAAGTACCGAAGGATTGAAAAACGGAATTTAGTGGACGAGTTGGATGATTCGGACTTTGCTGATAATAATGCTTTACTGGCCCATATAATTATCAGCAAATGCCTAGATTAGACCATACTGCTAGAGGAATCAGTAGCAAAGCTCAGCCTTTTTGTTATCAGGGGTAAAACGAAGTCCATGAGAATGAACACCACCAATAATGTTAAAGAAGGGTCCGGAGCTATTGAAGATGTTTCATCCTTTACATACTTGGGTATAGTATTGTCAGCACTACTGGAGGAACAGATGAGGACGTCAAAGCTGGAACAGGAAAAACCAGATCGAGTAGAATTTAACATCTTGCAAAAAACGTGGAAGTCTCGGGATAACGTCATTCAAGTTATAAATATTCAATACCGATGATCCGAAACTTGGTGGACGTCAAAGTTCTCGTTGAAAAAGTCCAAGTGCTTATCAAAAAATGTCTTCAAAGAGTTCTTATAGGATTAGGTGACTGTTAAAGATCAGGAATGAAGAGCGTTGGGAAATAACGGCTCAAGAACCAGTAAAAAGTATTATCAATAGAAAGAAGTGGTCATAGATTGGATATACACTAAGAAAACCTAAAACACCCACTCCAGTGGAACCCATCAGGGAAGTGGAGCAGTGGATGATGATGATTATTATGATGATGTTGGTGATGATGATGATTATCGATATGTTATAATTTCGCAGAATTGACGAACTAGAAAAACGTCCTTGTGCATTTGTGACAGTAAAGACAATCCAACGTTACCGAAAAATTAGGGAATATTTCAAATGTTACACAAGTCACAAGCTCTGTTACTGGAAAGAATTAACGACGAGGATTTAATGCAATTTCTTAGCTTTTTTTTATTTTCTATGTACGCTGTGTCTAAAAGGTCGCAAGCCAACCTGCTAGGATCTTCAAACTGATAAATGGCCAGTAGTCGAACTTTTTTTCAAATAATTCTAAAAATTTACGGGAAATTATCAATTGAATCTACGTAAGTCTCCCATATTTATTAAGAGTCATCAACCGCTCCTTTTGACTACAATATGGTTTTATTTCTGCTTTTTTTCGGCATAGAAAAGTGATGGTTTGTTCGATCGCACTAAGATTTAGTAAAAATCAAGCTAAAAATTTAACAAGATGAATTTTATTAATTTCGAATAGAAGTCTTTGTCAGAATGAGTTAGTATTCAGGCTGAAAAAGCAAATCTTAGTCAAATGTTATATTTTGTTCCCACTGGTTTTAAAATTAAGAGTGTAGTTTTGATATACTATTTTATTGCAAAATTAATAAAACTGAACGGAAACGTCAATTATTTTGAAAATATAGTATGCAAATAAACTAATTAAAAATTTTCTTGACTATAAGTTGTTAGCAAAAACATTCTTTGGTATGATTATCAGATCACTGAATAACTACTATAAAAAAAACCCTGTACAACGGATCAGTAATTTTTAGATCGAGAACTCCAGCTTAACAGCGAGAAAGACATGCTTTTAGTGACAGCAGCATTTTCAACACACGGCATGAGTTGCAAACAATGTGAACGGACGTGACCGCATGTCTTTTATTTACAAAGCGGGCATAGGATTTTGAAAGTGAAGATTGTCACCCCAACATCACCTCACACAAATGCCATCATCACCACACACCACCGCCATCATCGCACACCACCATTAGATTCATACACCACCACCATCATCATACATCACCGTCATCATAACCACACACCACCGCCATAAACATCACACACTACCGCCATCATCACCACATACAACCGCCATCATCATCACACACTACAGCTATCATCACACACTACCATCAGCACCATACGCCACCATATCACCATCCTCACACACTATCGCTATCATTACCACACACCTCCATCATCATCATCATCACACAATACCGCCATCATCATCACTTACTATCACTATCATCATTACAGTTAGCAGAACAAAGATATTCAATTTTTCGTGTTCGGAATCTTGTTGATTTTCTAATTGACTTGATTAGTATACTACCTTGCTTAGCTCGCTCAGGTTCGCTTCGCTGTTGCTGCAGTCGTAAAGTAAAACCTTTTTCTCCGCTGGATCGTCCCCTCAAGCTTTTAAAAACTTGTGAGTGAGTTGATCAAGTTGGGTTAAACCTGTTTTATACTTAGTCGGACATGGATTAGTTTGTGATGTGGAAACAAGGCATAATAAACAATTCGGAGAAAAGTAAATCTTGGCTTTAATTAAAAATAGTTCACCTGCTCGTTTTTTAGATCAATGTTTTAAAGACAAAAATTAACACCCAAATGTGTCTATAACAATTAAAAATAAATAGCCATTAGTTAAAACATTATCACCCAAGTACAACCTAAAAGTGAAAATCGAAAATTCTTATTTTAATTTAAAAACATTCCATGCACTTGCAAAGTAACTAAATCCTGAACTAATGAGCCTTAACATATATGACTGTTGAGAAATAACTCGGCTGACACAGCTTTAACCATAATATGTTTCAACTTACGTATTTGGTGTAATGGAGAAAGTTTCCACTAGGCTGAAGTCTGTCCTTTTTGTTAATAATGTTTGTAGTCAGAAGTTCGCATACGAAACGGCCATCATTGCTGTTGGGCGCTGCTGCAACATTGATTGAAAGGCACGAAGTTTCGGCAACGCATCTCAAAACACAGCTTAAATTTAAATTGCTGGGAAACACATTGATAATTTGAAGTATCTGTGATTTATCTGCTGACAAGTAGAAAGCGCCTTCGAACTGTAGATATGCTGACAAAAAGCTTTTATTTTCTTCAGCAGTATTATTATACCACACTAAGGTCAGCAACAGAAATCGAGCAAACATATTCAACCCAGTTGCATATATTCACTGGCAGTAAATGGAACATGTACATCCCATCCTGCGCGGCTCATATTATTCCCCCTTTACCAACCATATTGAGAACGAAAAGAGGACTTCGAGAAGAAAGTAATAATATACTGGTTCTAGAGGTTTTGAAAAGGAAATATGAGTCATTTACATATATATGAGAACTTACATTAAGTAAACAATGTCGGTTGTGAAAATCTGAGTGGCTAGCTCACTCACTAATTGTATACATTAAACGGAATTCATTGCGAGCGTTGCCATTGAACAGGTGCAAACCACTAACATCACGAATTGATAATATCAAATATTGTAAATAAAATAACGATATAAATTAATACAACAATATTTATTACTCATCTCTTCTCCCCTAGTTGGTCGTCGTTGTCACTTCAACTAAATTAATATATTTATTTACAAAATGCGCAACACGATGGAACAAAGCATGAACACAGACAATATAGAACATGGATGTCGTCCCATCTGGGCCAGGTTCTAGAGCCTGTCAATAAAATATTTTCCGGGAATAATTCCAAAACATCTCAAAACGCTTTGAAGATAATAATATCACATTTCCACAAGCTGATGTATTATACTTTTTCATTACATAAAATTAGAACTGATAGCATACGTTTTAAAACTAAATAAGCGTTTGTTAACTGCACCCTTCAGTTTGAAGTTCTATCCTTTCTTTTAAACAAGTTTGTTAGCATCATCTGCGAAATTAACAGACAACACATGACGGCAAGTTTTGTTAGATTTCCAGAATATTGTTTCTAATAAGCTAAATGGCTAAATTTAACATTGCAAAAGTGCGTTCTGAATTTTGTTTAAATTACAGTTTACAAAATAAGAACCACGTGCCTCATGTATTTTTTTTTACTAAACTGTAAAATGTAGAATGAGACTGCGTTTTAAAATGCGGACTGAGTCCGTGTTTCAGAATGTACAGTCAAGTCACGTCCAGTTCAGTGCAGTCCGTGTTTTACAACAGGCCAGGATCGCTAATTATTTACGTGTTTAATTTGCATTTGAATATAAAAACTATCGAACAGTTCTACCTGAGTCAGTAGAACATGAACCAAGCTCTTTAAAGCTCTATATTTGTTTACCTCAGTACTTAGCGAACAATAATACAACAAAGGATGTATTCTTGGATAATGCTCTTAAACTACTAGGGTTTGTGCTGGATAAAATCCACATTACAGTAATTGATTTAGATATGCAATGTCAATCAACTATATTATTACCATACAGTTTTCTATACTATTTGGCTTATAGTTATATGTCGTTTTTCACATGAATGAATTTTGTTAGCTGTTAACAGTTACCAACTTTAACAGTTTTGGAAAAATGTTTAAAATGATTCCAGGACATTTGAAAACTATTTACCTTGTTAATGCCTAAAAGCTTTCATATTGAACTAAGCTTTGGCAAACTGGATTTTAGCGAGATAACTAGAAATTTTGTCTTGAATTAAGGAAACAACAGCGATCCGAACGATATAGCTAAACAATCAATTGGCATGCTACCTTCTCCTTAATTCAATATAAAACTTTTAGTTCTCTTGCTAATATTTAGTTTACCAAATCTTAGTTCAATATGGAATAATTTATCCATTAACAAGTGATAAATAGTTTTCAAATGTTCTGGGATAAAATGACAGTTTTCTAACACTTAAAATAACTAAAAATAACTTAAAATAACACCGCCACCTGGTTAGCCTAATTGGTAAGGTGCCATTATTATTATTATTATTATTATTATTATTATTATTATTATTATTATTATATGGCAAACTACAAACAAGGATTCTGAGCTCGGAAACGCTCTATGTTTACTACCCTGGGTACCCGGCATGGGTAGACTTTTTACACTCGCAGTGGGCAGGCGTGGTTGGCGCACTTGGTAAGATCTCTGCCTTCTGACCACACGGTCCCCAGTTCGATCCTTGGGACTGCCGAGATTTGAACTGGTTTGTACCACCTTCTTTCCCGCCTAAACTAACTCAGCTTTCCATCCCTCTGGAGTAGACAAATGAGTTCCAGTGTTCACTGGGAGGTAACCTGTGATGGATTAGTGTCCCGTCCAGGGGGAGTCAATGAATCTCATCCGCTACAGAAACCGGAGATAAGCGCCGGCGCCATACCGTGGGCCACCTGGCTCTTAATGGATTTAGCTTTAGCTAGTGTACCCATGATTCCTTTCAAGCCACGTCAACAGGTGGAGCAGGTTTATCATTAGCTTGTGAAATAATTTAAGAACTGACTATAATATAATCATACGGAATTGGTACGTTATCTTTATCTAGACCTTCCTAATAACAGTATTAGATTATATTGATCTTCGATCGGTCCCATCCAAAACACGGGGTGGGAGAGTGGGTAGAGAGGGGCAAAAATTGTCTTTATTTAAGTATCTCATACTCGTCTTTGTTGAAATCTTAGCTACAAGGGATACACACCGAGGATAAAGTTTACATACGGTGACACGTTTGGGAACACGACAGCTCGCTGGTTTAACGATTATAGATGGGAAACTCTCAATAACAGTCACGAAAGGAAAGGCCGTGGTGGGGACAAGGAGATCCCATTCCCCACGTATTACACCAATAACCCTGATCACGTGATTGGTGCCAGGACTAGGTCACGTGAAAGATGGCTAGCTGCGCCAAAATACAAGTTGCTGAACACCCATGACCGCTTCGATGAGATTAAGGACTTTGATAGAGTAAGTTAGTTCAAGTAATAATAGTAGTTTAGCAAAAGTAGTTGTAGTTATAGTAGTACTAGTAGTACTAGTAGTAGTAGTAGTAGTATTATTAGTAGTATATAGTAGTAATAGTAGAAGTAGTATAGCAGTAATAGTAGTAGTAGTAATAATAGTAGCAGCAGTATTATTACTAATAGTAGTAGCAGTAGTAGTAGTAATAATAGTAGTAGTAGTAGTAGTAGTAGTAGTAGTAGTAGTAGTAGTAGTAGTAGTAGTAATAGTAGTAGTAGTAGTA
>JAOBAY020075080.1:0-19468 GCA_025331085.2 Zoanthus sociatus
CCCCCTTCCCCTTCCGGATTGAGTGCTTGCCCATAAGAGGTATGTGCCGCCCTATAGGGTATAGTTTTCCAGCTCTGGAGATTGAGATAAGGTATCCTATTTACCTGAGGTCTACGATAGGTTATCTAATTGTCTGGGGCATAGGGTACCATTTTCCACTTTAGTCTGAGGTCGGGAATTGTTTTTGTTTTAAAGGTCTGGGGTAGGGTATCAATTCTAAACATTCATAAGTCTGGGAAAGGGTGAGGGTTTTGAGCTAAGAGCGGCACACCCCTACCCAAAAATAAACAGAGTACTCCCTTCCGGGCTGATAGCCATAACCAAAATATTATTCTTATGCACATGCACCTTGTGCAACGCACACAACACGGTCGTGTGAGGTAAATTCGTTTCAGGTTGGCTTCTGTAAATACTTTATGAGATGCACGATACAAGATCTAAGATAGAAACGATTATGCAAAAACTAGTTCTCACCCTAAATAATTTAAATGTATTTAAATTTTTAAATTTTTAATTGTTTAATATAATTTAAATATCTTTGTTTCGTACTAAAATGCTTTTGGGAACTGCGGTCGCTGTTCGCTTTACGACACTGAATTCATGGACCGTCGATCTTTGATTTATTAGCGAACGATTTTGCACTACTGACAGCAAAAGCCAACGATTGCTTGAAACTGCTTGAGGAAACTTTTTTCAGAGATTATCGACCAAATACACTAAGGCCACGCGTCATTTTGAGTAACATGGAAACGAAGCATTTTGTGACGAGGCTGTGCACTTGACCTTTTCCCTTCGTCTCCATCTTTCTTTTTCTAGTTGCATTACTTCTGCACCTAGCATTTAATATTTTGCTGTTTTGAGTTAAAATTGCTCGGTAAATGCCTTTTTAGAACAGATTTCTTAGTGCCAAAAGGTTGCCGCAAACTACACTCTTTTTTTACAAGAACCTTTGTTATAAGAACGCCAGGTTGAAAATTGGCCAAAATTTAAGAACATGCTAAGAACTCACCCGAGGCTGAGGAATGGCTGAAAACTTTATTTTGTTACATTACTGCACCAAATCATGGTGTTGGCAAACAGTCGATAGTTCAACATTGTTTGCAACTAGAATAAAATACATGAAAATTTTACGAGAACAATTTGCAGGACTTATTATTTTATTTTTAGTATCTCAAATATTGAAGTTCGTATCTTCTTGGATACACATAGTGTCTGGACAGCAGCCAGTGACTAAATTTTGTTTCATAAAACTATTAAAGTATATAAGCCTAAAAAGGGTGTACACCAATTATGTATGATGATATTAAGAACTTTTTTTAAGGACATTTGAAGCTAAAATCCACGAAATATTTAAGAATATTCAGCCTTGGCCCAAAAATAAGACGTTCTTACAAAAAAAAGAGTGTATTGCGATTTAACATTGCGGACATGATGCCTGTCAAAACCGGTAAGATTTTAATATTCACTTAGCTTAGAGCATAACCTTATCTTTCAATTTTTGTGTTTTGTACGTTCGGTTGTAGATAAATAAAACAAAGAAAGTGTGGACTATTGTCCACAAGAGAGCTTAGACAAAAACAACGAGCGACACACTGAACTCATGAACTGCAATGCAGTTATTAAGATCACCCAAACACTTTTTGTTCGGCTGCTGAACGAGAACGCTTCTTATTTTTTTTAGTACACCTTTGTATAAGCCCGGAAAAAAACTTTATGGTGCAAAAGGTTGACATCAAGCATTGTTTCCATGTTACTCAAAATGACGCGTGTACATTTGGTCTATAGAATTTCTTTGTGCCATTTTGGTCACAAACTAACAATTTTGTAAGCCTGCAATAAAACATTAAATATGTTTTTGCTGTTACATTTTACTTAAATATTGTCAAGGAACCTTCTAGTAGAGGATTTCCGGAGTATATTGTGCTATTCTTTTTTTCTCCAGGTAACTTTTTACTTGCTTGACCAAAGTGGTGACTACGACAGTAGACATGATTTGAGAATGGAATATAGACCCGACCCAGCCCTAGACGGTTACCATCGTCCGCAGACTGAAAGAAATCCGGGAGTTGGAATCTGGAGGTTCATCAGTCATCATGCCATCAGGGACGGATACTTAATCGACGACACAATTTTTATAAAAGTTGAAATAGAACCTTTTGATTTGTTGGATTAAGTGACATTTAATTACCTAGCGTTAATTGGTTCAGGAAAGTAAAACAAGAGCTCATGAGCGCAATTGTCGCAGGGAATTCTGAGACCGTGAACTCAATAGTGGTTGTCTTTTGTAAGTGTTTTAGGCGTTTTACTGCTTTTTAGCATTGCAATCCTATTCCATGTTAATTCTATTTCTAACAAGAAATTTCCGTGAGAGAAACAACTCATCTCCAAGTAAATTAGATAAACACATACGTAAAGGTCAAGTCTCAAGGTTTTTTTTCCAGCCTTAAGGACACGTGCAGTGCCTATGAAACAAAAAATTCGAACACATGTTTTTGGTTTAGTTGAAAAGAACTTTCTAAAAATGAAAGGATGCATGGTGCTGAAATTTTTGCAATATCACATTTAGTTCTCGAGATATTCGTGTTTGAATATTTAATTAGATGACGTCACAAGTGTGTTCCCCACACTTTGTTAATAGTGAAAGTAATGTTTTTTGTAAACAATTTTGAAGGCTTTGCTGATGAAAATTTTGAAGTTGATTATGTAGACAACAGGTCATTCAGATCTGGCATTTATCTGTTAATGTTAATTGTAATCAACTTGTAAAGTTTCGTCAGCAAAGCCTTCAAATTGTTTACAAAACCTTTACTATTAACAAAGTGAGGAAACACACTTGTGACGTCATCTAATTAAATATGCAAACACGAATATCTCGAGGACTAAAAAATGTGATATTGAAAAAATTTCAACACCATCCTTCCAGTTTTAGAAAGTTCTTTTCAACTAACCCATAAAAATGTGTTCGATTTTTTCATTTCATAGGCACTTTAAGACTAGCAGTTGTATTAACACTAAATAAATAATACCAAATTGTAAATACTTTATTTAACGTCAATTGCGAAGAAAGTGGTTGCTCATTTTTCCTAGCCAGAGGCTAATGTTTAATCGCTCGACGGCTCATCGTGGCGTGAAAGTCGAATTTGCAGAGGGAGAAAAACCGGAGTACTCCGAGAAAAACCCTCGGAGTCATATTGAGATCGACAAATCTCAGGCCACATGCAGAGCTCAGGAATCAATCCCGGGTCGTAGAGGTGGGAGAAACGACTGATGACCAGTATGTCAGCCTGACTCCCCAATTTAGCGGAGAAATAATTGCAGATTAATCCCATGATTTTCTAGAATGTTCAAAGTAAACGTCTTTTCGCCCTTTACCGTTTTCCCAAATTTTTAGCATTTTGTGATCAACGATCTTATAAAAGGTTTCTACTGAGGTACTGAAAACTTGCCTCATCTGAAAACTGGTTGTGTTGTGAAAAACAGGAAGCTCTGCTTCGTTGAAAAAGTATTTTAAAATAATCTGCATTTTAATTTTAACTTTTTAAAAGAAACAGTGTTTAGTACTATGTTTATCAAAATAAAAGAAACATCTACAATCTTAAAACAGTTTTGTATAAGTAAGATTTTTAATTTTTCTATTTTTGTAGAATAGCAATCAAATTTGTTGGTGCAATACGCAATAAATCTTTCTTTAAAGACTACAAAGAGTCGGAAAAATTAGTTTTTTCAAAAACTGTTACACGCTTTGTTTATAAGAACAACTTTATAGGAACAATGAGGTGCAGATTGGCCAAAACTTAGGAAAAACTTAAAGTACAAGCTCATGCTGAATTTGAAAAAAGTGAAAATATATCTAGATGAACCTCGTTGTTGAGCAATAAAAAAATCACCTCTGCAGCCTGTGGCTATGTACGAGGACTGCAAGAGAGGACAAAATGCATAGTGGTCAGTAATCTTGGATAAATGTACAGAGATCTCCTCAAAATGGATGATGAACATTGTTTTTCAACGCCTTATCTTTTTGTTTTGATTTGTTACTTCAAACCGCTAACAGAAATAAGAACAAAATTAAGAACAAATTGAGCTTACAAAGTTAGTAAAGTTTGGGCCGTTTGTACAATATTTCGACTTGCCATTACCGGTCTTCATCAGGTTTAATTATAGGACAATTTCTGTTATCTTCAAATGTTTGTAATTTCCGTCCGTTATTTTTTTGAACATATATAAAGCTGTAACAGAAATTGTCTTAATAATAAAACCTGATGAAGACTTTCAGTTTCAGTTTAAGACTGGTAATGGCCAGTCGAAATATTGTACAAACGGCCCAGACTTTACTCACGTTGTAAGGTCAGTCTTTGCAAGTCTTATTGACAAAAATATTTTACTTTGAGTTTATTTCCCACTGATCACGATCGTTTGATCCAACGTTGGCAAGTGTGTTGATCGTAAACGGTTTTGCACTGGTGTCTAACAAATTGAGGCTGGAGCAGCCAAAAAATGAACAACAATGAACCTCGGGAAAACTTACTGGTTCTTATAAAAAAGCGAGTAATTTGGTAACATATAGTGTTTTTTGAACCGAAGAAAGAATAGTTATAAAATGAATATGGAACTTTAGAGACTGATCAAAAAAAGACAGTAACGGAGAAAATGACTAGTTCACCTTTGGGTGCAGCAATAGTTGTTCTGTTGTGCCCTCAGAGCTGCGTCGTGATTTGTGTGGATGCGTCGCATGCTCCAGGTGATAATACCCCTCGAGTGTTCCAATCTAAGGTAGAGAAAAGAAATGGAATACTTGTAAAGATATCAAGTTCTTCATAGCTTCAAATATAGGAAATGTGAAATTGTATCACGACTTCACTGTAGACTTTGTTAGGTTAACTGAAGATCTTGCTCATTTAACTTTTATGTCAAAACTGTAGCAATTAAAGAGTATATATCAGTTGTGTTTTTGTGTATGTATAAAAAGTCCTAACCTTTGTAATGGTAATAGTAAAAGGAAAATTCGATTAGGATTTTTCTTCATGGTGTAATTTGCGTTTAAAGTTTGGAAAAGTCACTTCCGGATTCACCTTGACCAAGCAATGGGAGGCTGGTAACTGATGACGTCAGAAGCAGAATTTAGTAATGAGAGTGCAGTCCTTTTCTTTATAAAGATTATATCTTTCCAATTTACGTAGCTAAAATACCCCTCACTTCCATAATTTACAAGAAAATATCAAGAAAATGGAAAAGATACATAAAAACAGAGCAGTTTTCTCATTATTAAATCTGCTTTGGCGTCACGCTCACGAAAACAAAATGGTAGTTACCAGCCTCCCATCGCTCGGTCAAGGTGAATCCGAAAGTGACTTTGCAAACTTTAAACGCAAATTACACCATAAAGAAAAATCGTAATCGAATTTTTCTTTTGCCATCATCATTTCAAAGATAAGGACATTTTAAACATATAAAAAACCCACAACTGATATATACACTTTTAAAAGTATACCAATTATACAGTACCAATAACAGAACGACTTTATAGGAGCAGTTTTACAAACGGTAAGTTTTACATCGTGGCATGAAAAAGAAATTGAATTTACTAATGTTTTAAACTGAAGTCCTTCGTCGGAGTGAATGCATGAAAGATAAATAAAGAGATGGTTATATAGTAAATCAAATCAAGATGATACAATGAGATAAATATGTAAAAACCAAAAGGAAATAAAAGGATAGAGATGTGTGAAAAAATGATATGTTAAAAAGACAAAAAAATTCACGGTGTAAAACTTATTCATTTCTAAAACTGTGTCTGTAGAAACACCGACACATCATTCCACTTATGGCGTTACAGGAGTGTCATAAATGAATCCGCGAGGAATTTGATGGAAGTCCGGGAAAATATCTCGAGCGCAAGAGGCGATGTTTTTTAAATGCAATAACATAACATAACATTATTAATGAGTTAATTAATAATTTTAAAGATAACTATTTTGCAGCATAAATTAAAATCGCACACCTTCAAGTTCTTATAGAACAGACGGACTTTCGCATTAAAAATTTGAGCGCTAATTATAGGAAAGTCTATAAACAACAACTTAGTCTGCGACAAAAATTAAAATTAAATATTTTAATCTAAAAGTTAAAAGCATCATTAAAATTGAAATATAACGTTGCATTTTATGCCAGTAAGTTTTAGGCAACTCCACCTTCTAGTAGTTCGTAACGTGCTCATATTTGATATGCATTTTCTTATGAAAAATCCAAAATAGAAAATATCAGATAAATACAGCAAATTGCCTTAAGCCACGACACATATCCAACCTGTTAGTCTAATATAGGCAACATCTAACAATTAGACCTCGAGCAAAAATTAACTATATGAGTCAATAACACCCGAGGCTGAAGAACGGGCAAAGGACTGTTTCCTTGTAGAGTCCATGAGTTCTAATTGTGTCAGTATCGCTCAACAAAGGTATTTAAAAAGGTAAAGAAAAGTTTACATTCAAAGTTTCTACTTTGAGAAAGAAGCGAAAATGTTTGATCACTTGGGAGCTATTGAATATAGACTGCTAGTTGCCATGAGTGGCCAATAAACGCAGAGTCTGCATTAGTCTAATTGGAGTAACAATGGATGAGACGATTCATCTTGGGCATTGAAAGTAACGTTAAAGCTGGAATATATAGTATTATGTTATTTAAAATGTAAAACTTTTAAGCAATTTATCAAAATGAATCAAAGCTTTAATAGAATAGACTTGAGTATACAAAACATCCTATTTATTTTGTTGATATAGTACATTTAGCACTCATCAAACTGTAGGCTATAAAAAATAAAAAAAGAATCTGAAAGGAATCACTTAAACGGTTCAGCTTTCGACTTTTTATTTTTAACACACCAATATCTAAATGATTAACTTTAGAGTATGAAGATAAAGATTTGATTTCAAGTAGATAAGCGCTTGGCAAAAGAAGCGCTTGCGTAAATAATAAAAAGATTGAGAAATTTGTTTAGTTGTTTTTTCTTTTGGAAAGTATTTGTTTTAGAATACCGAAGTTGTCATTTTCGTAATTTGTATTTTTAGAAATTTCACTTTTTAAGGAAATTGGTATGTAGAAAATAGATTTGAAAAATGTGTGGTAGGATTTGCATAAAGAAGAGGTGTTTTGAGATAACCACAGCCATTGAAAATTATTTAATTTTTTTGCTACCTTTGGAAAACCTTTATTTTCTCAAAACTTCAATGAAATCTTGCACGAATTTTTAACTGAAGTATGTTAAAACCTTATTTTGAACAATTTAACCCTGGAATATTATATTGTTTTTGAGTTTTTGTGCGATACAGCTTCGCTATTGCAATAAAACCAAACAATTCGGCTGTACATTACACGCGATATGACGAGCTCCAATTAAACTAATATAGGCCAGGAAGTTTTTCATTGAAAGACGAACTCCCTTTTCCATGCAAACCACGCAAATCAAATATGAAAATTAATTAGCGGGCTGTTAGGCAATGCCCACTATACGGAAATACCCCCTCATGTCAATATCTCCAAAAATGGAAATGAAGGTCAAGTATACAAAACTGCATAAAAACTAATAGAAAAATATTTACAAAATACGAGATATTATATCCTACTAATTAAGGAAATACGTAGTGTTATTATTACTACTATTGTAATTCTAATTATCAGTAAACATTGGTGCGGATTTGGCCTTATAGCAACAATCATGGTGAAATCTTATCAGAATTTCATGCAGACTAAGCTTTGGTGTATTCACAAGCAACCCCCAATAATGAAAAAAATATATGATTTTTTTTTTATTATTAAAATAAGTTGCGAGATACCATAATAAGTACCTAAATCAATTTGAGCCAAATTTGCTGCACGTGGATTGTAGCTTGAAAAGCTCTTCAACTAAAGCTAGTAAAAGGCTCAAAGCCAAAACCCACATTTTACATTACTTCCTAGAAAACAAAATGGAAAGACTATATTTATCATTTTAGTATTACTAGAAATTGAAATGCTACAAAACCTTGATTAAGAACACCATGTTTATGAATTATTTTCTTGAGAATAAAATGCAACAAAACCTCGAATGAAAAGAACATGCTTATCGATTATATTTCCTAAAAAAACAAACTACTACAAAACCTTGTATGGGAAAAACCATGTTTGTCCATTACTTCCTAGAAAACAAAATGTAACAAAATCTTGAATGAAGAGATTTATTTTCAGTAAGTGTTGAAACGAAAGTCATCAGCAATATGCTAAAATATACTGTCCAGCGAAACAATTAATTTACACAATTAACGCTTGAATTTGAATCTTTCTGAAAGTCTTTAAATCTTGAAGACTGTCATTTTCTAGACGATACAGCTCGTACAATAGTGGGATGCGGACTAAAGTCGACTGATATACGACATCATAATATGTAATCCAAGATGATGGTGGCATATTGAAAAATTAAAGATATATTTTCTATTTTTGGAGTTTTCTTTAAAAAGCCGTATTTAATGTTTTGTTATATTGTCTTTTGAATAAAAATGTACTTGATCTTCAAAAATTCGCATCTCTTAATCGTTGATCAAATTGACCCCGTATGGTGCCCCATCATTACAGGCAAATGAAAGCAAAACAAGATACAAGATGTATATATACTATTACCAGCTAATTTTATTGTTTCACCAGTTCTCTTACACAACCAGAAAAAAAAACATGGCCCCATGTTGACGTTTTCCAAACTGAAGCAAAATGAGGATAAACCTGGTTATCTTACCGGCTGCACTTTGTCAAATCCATAGTCCTTCGCTAGTTTTTTGGCAACCCGAATTCCACCTTCCACCTTCACTGCCCATCCGTTGGTAAAAATCTTTTCTTTTCGTCCATCGGCCGTCTCTGGTAGCGATTTGATTAATAAAACCATAAAAATCAACTTCGCCGGGCCAGAGATCGGCAAATCACGAACCATTGCATCGCTCCCCGGTTTGTTCTTGAGGTGAAAATGATCGTTTTGAATGTCCGAGAAAACCCTAATCGATGACAGAATATATATTATTAACGGGGAGGATGTTTGACTTCCGTTGGAGGCCCACTCTGACGAGTTTTGGCCACCTGTCTGAACAAGTGACGGACAGTTTTTAAACTAAAGTATTTCCACCAATCACAGTGTTTAAAGTGAAAAGGAGGCAAACCTCAGAACTTTTTTAATTACATCTGTGCACACACAACTGGCTCTTAATGGGAAAAGATTGCGTAGTAATGTCTTTGATATTTTCCCTCGACAAATAAATGAATTGTACATTTGTTGTTGTGGTAAGACTGATTTGTGAGGTGCGACCTGTTTTTACAATTACTAAGGTCATTTTTATTACATGTTGTGTTCAATGATTTCAAACAATGCTGAATGATTTGATGGTTTATAACTTTTTCTAAACAGTTGAAACTGAACTCATTTTATTAATTTTCTTTTTTATCAATATGTGCTTAAAAATGGAAAATTGAAAAATTATTGGAAATGCTTGAACATAACGCTTTATACTTTAAAACTTGAACTGGACTTGATAATTATGTATTATGTATTATGTATTTTATTTTATTGTATTTTATTTTATTGTATATCCTAACGCTCCCATAAACAGAGATGTTGGGTCAAGTTTATCCTTCATTATAGCAACTGGGGTACCACTGGACAAAACAAATCTTGTGCTAACATAAATTCGATGTAAAGAGAGTCAATAAAACTTGACTTCCACGCTTTTTTTTCTAAGAACCAGTAAATTTTACCGAGGCTCAATTATTCTTAACTTTTTAGCTGCTTCAGCCACAATTTGTTCTTAAATTGTTCTAATTTCTGCGAGCTGTTTGAAAGGATGAGAAATCAGAACAAAAAGACAAGACATTGAAAAGCAATACTG
Source organism: Zoanthus sociatus (assembly GCA_025331085.2). Taxonomy (NCBI): domain Eukaryota; kingdom Metazoa; phylum Cnidaria; class Anthozoa; order Zoantharia; family Zoanthidae; genus Zoanthus; species Zoanthus sociatus. Next base: position 9,900 of record JAOBAY020075080.1, read on the forward strand.
TACTGATCGTCTGTATTTTGAGTAGATCTCTCTATTTGATGAAATGATGAATACGTGTCATTTGGAAGAATTGTAGATATATAAAAATAAATGGAAACGGTGCTTCTGTGTTTTTACTGTGCACATTGCAAACGTAAATTAAAAGATTCAGTAAGTTTCAACCAGAAATATTTTCACTTTATTTCAGTTTCAGCCCGAGCTTGTTCTTAATTTTCGGCCAATCTGAGCCTCCTTGTTCTTATAACGTTGTTCTTAAAAAAAAATGCGTGCATGTAGAATGGGATACCTGTATGCCTCTGGTACCAGCGAATTCCCAATCTGCTTGGGAATCACACTTCTCCCAAGATCTTCACGAGCCTTTTTTTTTATCAAACTGAAATTCTAATCTTTTTTTCTATACTCCACCATTCCAGCTAATGGATAGACTTGTAAAAAGGTGATATAAAATGTTGGTTCCTCGGACTTCTTCGAAACAATTAAATTCTGCGTATGCGGCCTAGGAACAAGAAAATTGCCACCCTATCTAACTCTGTACAACACTTTCAAGTGTTTTTACAGTTGTTTCTACAATAACGTTTCTTAGTAGGGCTGTAAAGAAATACCAATAATTCTCCAAGCGTAGGGCTGTAAAGTGAAAAACACAAAGGTTTTAAAAACAAATATTCTTAATTTAAAAAAGTTTATAATTCTTCAGCTTCCAGAAAGAAATTCTGCAAAGGTTTGTTGCATAAACGAAGCGAAATCGGTTTCCTTCGCTATCCAGAAAACTAGACATCCATAATAAGGAAAATTTTCTTTTAATATTTTTTTCCGGTTTCCCTGTTGCATATTTTTTTCCCCAAGAGGTAGAATTATGTTCGTAGATTAGAAACCAATAAATCTTCGATATTATAGTAGTTTTAATTAATAACCGCTGTTTATTTAAGTTTGAAGCCTGTATTTATACAACCACGGCCAAACGACAAAAAATACTGTCAAAGATTTTAGAAATCTTAAATCGAGCAAATAATCACGATTAAATAGTATTTATTCATATTGCAACAGGAAGAAACATATCTCTTTTGACAAAAAAAGTTCAAACCTGAATTTAACCTTGCTAAATGTGTCACGAAATGTTTTCATTTTTTCGGCGTTATGAAATTTGAACATAGTTGATTCATTAAGTCAATTATAAAATTTTCATCAGAATGCCGAGATCAAAAAACGAAAGAGAAGCGCACATTGGTTCTAAAGCATTTTATGAACTATTGAATCCGCAGCGAAGAAATGGAAAAAAGAATATTTTCTCTCACGACAAAGATTAACGATTCCCTCTCCAGAAAATCTTTTTAGACCTTCAATTACTAACTAAGTAATTCCCAAATACATCAATTATAGATAAGAAACAATTTTATTCCGACAATTTCTTTATCCTTCCAATCACGCGATGGTTTTTCATTCACGTTTTTATAAAATTAAAAATGCGGCAATATTTTTTCCTTACAAATATAAGTCCTAAAAGTACATTCAAATTATCAGTTTCTGGCACCCAAAAAAATGCTATTAGTGTAATTTTCCACTCAACTAGACTCGAACAATACAAATAGTTTTACTATATACAAATATTACTGGTGGTTTGAGAGCTGCCGGTGAAATGGCAAGGAAATATAGTAATGTTTATTATCATTACAGCTACATTCTAAGTCAAATGCTGCGGGGTGCGGCAGTTCGGTTAGCACGACTAGTGTATAATGTTCCCTCCTTATAAAAGAAATAAATTTTTCTGAAGTTAAAACCTACATTCGTAATAGAAAAACCAATTTGTAATAACTAATAGCCATTTTAGGCCTTTTTTTTACTTTTAAACCTCGAAGATATTTTGTCTGTTGATTAAGAAGCAAGCTATTATAAAACTGTCATAAAAAACAAAGCACTTTATTGGTCAGAAATTTGACCTAACTCAATGGAGAGCTGATCAGGCGGTATATATACAAATATCAAACACGCCCGGTTGTGGGCTTAATCATTTGCATAAACTGAAGCGGAGCGAAGAGTTCACTCGCCATATTTAACTCAGTCCTCGCAATAGAAAACGAGAGCAATAAATAAATTGATGGAATCAAACACGTTTATTTGCTACTCCGAGTTTCATGCTTCTGGCGAAGCACTCATCAGGCACCAGAAGGCAGTCCTCTTGAGAAGCTTAAACAGACTATCCCTACGGAGAAGCATATATACAGCAAACAGCTCTACCATTTCTTCAAGTACCCTTGACACAAATTTCGAAACATTTTGGCTCATCGCAGTAAAATACTTGAAAATTTCCCATAGGGCTATTGGTCGGTAAATCAGAAGAACTCATGATCTACAGGGTTTTCCTTTTCGGCCGGCGACCGGCTTAGTTTCGATGAGAGTTAAACGGGGAAAATCTTCCGCCAAACCGTCCGCTAACCACAACTAAACCTTCTGCAGCCCCGGTTTAACGGCGATCTTTGGTATAACGATACTTCCCGGTAACGATCAACATTTTCTTGTGCCAGCAAAAGTTATAGTAGCATATACGGGTATAAGAACCCCGGTATAACGATCTTCGGTATAACGATACTTCCCGGTAACAATCAACATTTGTTTACCCAGCAAAAGTTATAGTAGCATGTACGGATATAAGAACCCCGGTATAACGATCTTCGGTATAACGATACTTCCCGGTAACGATCAACATTTGTTTGCCTAGCAAAAGTTATAGTAGCATGTACGGGTATAAGAACCCCGGTATAACGATCTTCGGGATAACGATATTCCCGGTAACGATAAACATTCGTTTGCAAAACAAAAAGTTATATAGTAGCATGCATGGGGCAAAAACCCCGGTATAACGATCTTTGCTATAACGATATTCCCGGTTTAACGATGGGTATGTCGTTGACTGAGCGCAATATATTTCCGGTTATAACAATAAAATCAATATTACAGACCACAGGAAATGCTCATAATTGATAGTATAACAAAACAAACTTTTATTACATAAACAATAATTATCACATAATTTTCTGTATATTTAATAATGAACACATGAACTGTGACATTGAAGAATACTCTACTGGGTGCTGTACTTGTAATTCATTTGATGATCAATTACAAATTTGTTAGATAACGTGTAGTAAAAAGGGGATTTTCAGCTTTATCCCGGTATAACGATATTTTCAGAACTTTTCCCACAATATCCTTATACCGGGAATTCGGCTTTAACGATATCCCGGTTTAACGATATAATTTTAACGCTCCCTTGGCATATCATTAAACCGGGATTCCACTGTATCCGTAAGCACTCCAAAGTTTTGCATCTGTCCTCAAACCTTTACCTTTCTACATCCTTCTTCACGTTTCTTTAACAACAACCTAAAGTCTGTCTGAACACCTTCTATTAGTACTCAGCACCCTATCCCACCTACGGCCTCACGGGCTATTCAAACTCGTAGTCCATGACGCCGAGAGATCAATTGTCTTAGTATAAACTTACTAATCGGTCAAAAGAGGATGTACAAATTAAATTATCGATAAAATCCTCTGATATTATAGTAAAACGGGGCTCATTACTATTTTGATCCGCCATCTTTTCTCTATTAGTAGGCTATCATAATTACACCTCTAGTAGAGTAGCCAATCAGAATGCAGGATTCGTGTTAGACCGTTAGCTGGTTTATAATAATACTGTACTGTACATAGAGCACGGTTTAGGCTCGTACGTGTTACTGAACTAAAAACGACACACCTTGTGTAGTTCAACAGTTCCCCAAAAACATTCATGCTGTATACGAAATGAAAACTCTTGCATATAAAATATATTTACTGTGAGCATTTGCTATAATCTTTTTATCACCTCTCTGATAGAGTGTATACACAAGCCCCCTCTCACGACAAAAAAAAATATACTCGAGTCGGCCCACCATAAGAGCTGCATAAACTTCCATAAATCCATGGTGTACATTGAAGTTCTTATTAGTAAAACGTTTCATCTTCTTCAGAGTACTGAATCAGTTCATGGTCAATGCGAAGATAGTCAAGTAACTCTGCCATTTTAGGTTTTGGTTCAGGTGAGCTTACTAGAAGTCTTTCAGCAGCCTCTTGGCTTACCAAACGCCATTTGTTAATGAGGTCTTGCAGAATATCCAAGTTGTTCTATGGTAAGATGAAAGTCATTTCAACAAGCATTTTGCCAAAATAAAAAAGAATCTTATTTATAAATAAAAAAGAATCTTATTTATGAATAAAAAAGAATCTTTTTTATACTATTTTAAATAATTATTCGTGCTACTACTATTTCTGTAATAACTATTATTATAACCACTATACAATTAATATTTACTAATATTATTCCCATAACTACTAATATTACTCCCATAACTACTAATATTACTCCTATAACTACTGATATCACTCCTATAACTACTAATATTACTCCCATTACTACTATTACTCCAAAAACTACTAATTATTATTCCTATAACTACAAATATTACTCTTATAACTACTAATATTACTCTGAAAATACGGAAATAATAAATATTTTTCTTTCCAACGCACTCATCCGAAATAATTGATGTTTTTGCCCTGAGCGGGACTTGAACCCACGTCTCCCTGATCGCTAGTCGGGCGTGCTAACCACTACACTATCAAGGACCACCACACTGGCAAGGTAGCAGAAACTGATGTGATAGTTTTGTTAGCGGCGTAATATTTTCATTGTACGAGTCTTTCCCATCCTCGAAAACAAGTATTTATTTACAAAACCTCCTATGAGGTTATAGAGGCTTGAAACGTGCTTAAGTGAAGATAATATTGGGTCCCAGGGATCCTCACGCCGCTAACAAAACTATCCAATGGTTACTAGTAACAATTTTGTAGTGAAAACTTACCTTCTTTCGATAGGTCTTAACCATTTTTAGTTTTCTTATAGTCTCTTCTTTCTCCCTTATTTTGTCCAACAGTTCTTTCTTCGATAAGTAAACTGCTTTTACATCACCTTTTCTGCCGTCATCATTATAATGCAAATTTACTCTACAGTTTATTTGGTTGGGAGTATCATGTAAATTATTTGCTCTTTTAGTAGAATCGAAGTCTTTAGAGGTCTTTTTTACATCATCATCACCATCATCATCATCAAGAGACTCCTGAATCATTTCATTGTCTTGGCCTTCAAGTTTACATTTCTTTCTTTTAGAACTCTGTAAGCAAACATCAATATTTGGTTTAGATAGGAGCAATGCTTGGTACCAACACAACCTTTCAACCCGTTTTTAGTAGTTATCAATGCAATTTAAACAGTACTAGCTAGCCTGCAACTAAGCGGTATAACTGAACTACTGGATTTAGTTAATTAAACAATTAATCACACGATTGTTAGGAAAATGCATAATCTAAGTTTCCAGAGTTGTTACCAAACACTCAGAGAGTACTTTAAAAAAATACACAACAATTTTTAGTTTTATCACAGACATGTTTCGGCATCAGCATATGCCATCTTCAGTGTGGAGAAGTTGGTACAATAATGACAGTATTTAAGTGCACTAGATAGTACAAAATAAAACTAGGTCAACCGTTCAACCTGCTGTATTAAAGATTCCTCATTTACCCACGGATGCTAGCTAGCTAAACCCTTTACGAGCCAGGTGGCCCATGTAGCTGGCACTTATCTCCGATTTCTGTAGTGTTAAGCGGATGAGAATCTTCCACACTCCCTGGACAAGACACTAATCCATCGCAGGTTAGCTCCCAGCAGATGCTGGTACTCATTTACCTACCCCGGAAGGATGCAAAGCTGAGTTGGCTTAGGCGGAAAAGAAGGTTACACAAATATTCAAACCTCGGCAAACTGCTGGTATCAAACTGGGGACCTTGTGGTTGGAAAGCAGAGATCTTACCAACTGCGCCAACCACGTCCACCCAAATATTTACAATAAGAGTATGGTAATCAAGGCAACAAAAGAGGTGATCAATGAGAACTTTACCTTTCACTCTAAAGTGTCTGCAAACTTTTGTATGATCTAATCAACTTAAACATTTACTCTCATGACTTTAAATATGTTCACAGTTTTTATGAAAGCCTTGAAACACTGTATCTGAAAGTTTCATTTGCCTGTTCATACACTATTCAAACAGGGCTCAATACTAACAGTAGCAAACTAGCCACAAACTAGAAGAAATTCAGCTTTGGTTAGTAGGCTTTCTATTTCCACTAGCCACATTGGCTAGTAAACAAAATGAAACTGACTGAACTAACCTCTGTCTTTCTCAATCAGGACATCTCAGAATTTGAATGTTTGATTGGTAAAAATTTTTTTGTCTTACTGTAGTAACATCTAAGTTGTCATTAGCTTTTAGACTAGTAAGTTGAAAAGTTAATTAGTGTTGAGCCCTGACAAATTATGTATGTTTAAAATACTCAAGATAGCTCCTAAAAAATGTCTTGTTAAACTCTCAGCTTATTTTTTTGAACTAGCTATTACATTAGGCAGTAAAACTCGTAAACATGTAGTACTACACAACTAAATCACATTGATAAACATTCTTTCATCAAACCTTTAAGTCATGTTCCAATGGTCTTTTTAACAGTGGGGAGACAAAAGGGGCCAAGATCTTTGATTGCTCCCTGGATGAGCTTCTTAGAGGTGTGACGGGTTTTGTAGGGCAAAAGCAGCTCTTTACCTGAAAGGCATACAGTGGCACAGAATAAACAAAGCTCTATAATCTCCAAATAGAAATTATAAGTCTGAAAACCTTGGTGAGGTAGCAGTCTACTCTGTGGGAGGCTCAGGTTGATTCCTGGACTTGCCAACATTTGGGGTCTTAAATTGATTGACGAGAAGGTTCTGTATTTGCTATAACATCTGCAGAGGATTAGGCTTTCACGTCTTCTCAGATAAGGACATAATCATAGGTCAAGTCTCTTGGAGACAAAGAACTCAGAAAAGATCTGAGCTCCAGATGGGAATCGAATCCATAACCAATATAATCTTTATCTACTAAACATATTATTACAAGAGACTTTATTAAAGTGACTGTGTGATGCAGATAAAACGATTATTGCATCCATGATCCATTATTGTTATTACAGTGCTTATAGTGTGATACAATCCATGTATCATAACCCAATATAGTGACCTCGCTCGCCGTATGAGTTCCAGTGGCTCAGCTGTAGAATGTCCAAATTGTGTACAGGTTGTGCGTTTGATTCCCATCTGGAGCTCAGATTTTCTCTGAGTTCTTTGTGTCTGCATACTATCTTAGTTTGTATTTCTTAAAAAAAATAATTGAGTTGACAATAGAAAGGACAGTTTACACTTTCAAGGGAAATCACTTAAACGTGATGCACAAACACAATAAACTTTATAATTTACTAAACATATACCTCTATCCTATTCTGTAACCGTAAGTTTGGTTAGACTATTTAATCAAAGGCTCTCTGAGCCACCTCATGGATGAATATAAATTTTACAACAAAATAGTATTACATTACAAAATTAATTAGCCAGAAGTGTTTGTAGGATCTTCAGCTTATTTTATAGATGAAAAAGAACTTGAGTGTAATGGACTACTGTATCACTACCACTGAGTCAAAGATCGATGACAGACTTTTAATGCGCCATTGTTATTAACAATTGACTAAACTACGAATTCAACATTGAATAATTAGTCCAACGTTCCTAAAGAAAATAAATCAGTCAGCATTTTATCTCTATTTTCTGCAAGTGTTAAGTATGCACAAAAGCATGAAAGAAAGCTGCTTACTTCTTTTCATATTTATTTATTCATGTTTATTTGCAACCATGCATCTTACATTTTAAAAGTGAAATAAATCAAAGATTGATAAAATAACAATTTTTTTTGAGAATTGCAAAATATAATAAACTACAAAGTAAAACCAATAGTGAACTAGAAGATGAGAGAAAAGTGGCATATCCCCTTTGGCCACTTTATTTGGACTTATGAAAGCCGCCAGCTGGTGAGCTAAATCTGTCGTTTATCGCCGATAGCCAGCTGTTAATTATTTTGATATTGTAGCACGACTACACGCTCTTAAAGTGTCTTGTTTCCTTGTACAAATTTATAGGTTAATGCATACATTAATTACCCAATTAAAAGTGTATAGCCGAGTGAGTGAGCAAGTGAATTCACCTCACTCCTAAACCTATCGATGACTGACATCATCCATGAGGTAAAAATGGTAATAAAATCAATTTATAAACTAAATTATTTTTAAGACCTTACATATTTTACTTTGTTGCTAGGATTACAGCACATCAATGAAACTTGTTATTATGAGTCACACTAGTGCCCTTAGTTTATACTAATTCCACTTTACCAAGATAATGACTTTTTTATATTCACCTTTTCAGTGTTAACTGGTGACTTAAGTTGGTTTCCTGATAAAACACAATCTGAAATTAACACAGTTTCACATAAGCATTTAAAATTAAAAATAAAAGAAATTATTGTCTTGCTTGCAAGAATGAACTACAAAGACCAAAGTCAAAGAGATTCGGACCAAATCATTTAAGAGGTACTCACTACATACATACACAGAGTGATATACCGTATTTCCTCTAATACACGCCTAGCCTCAATTACACGCTGCCCTCTAATAGACGCCCGGTCAATTTACATAAAAATGACAATAAACGCCTCCCTCTAATACACGCCTCCTCTGGTAAACGCCCCCTCCAAAAGCGGCGTTTTAATAGAATAATTGCAGGAGAATACAACAATATAAAACCTTAAACGATCTTATAGATACATGTGTTACAAATATTCATTTGATAGATTCACAATTAACTGTTGTGTTAAAAAAGGTGTCTTTCTGATGTCCTCACTCTTTTGCTCGTTTTTAAGTTGAAGTGTAGCAGGTTTTCTTTCGTCATCTTTAATTCTTTATGGAGAGTTATTGCTATGTCAAGCCTTGCATGTGAACTTAAGAGTGTGATTCCAAAATAGATGCCTCCCTCTTTTACATGCCTCCCTCCAATACACGCCGCACCAAGTTTGCCCAAAAGTTAATAAATGCCCCCGACGTGTATTAGAGGAAATACGGTACACGGGCTAAACAATGCAATGTAAGCCGGTATATGATCCTTGCTATCAGTATTAACCTTAAAGTGTCTATCTCATCAAAAAAAGGGTTTTTACTGATCTGGTTTGAGCAGAAAAAGTTGATTAAGAATTTCTTTCTCGATTTTGCTATAAACGTAATATAGTTTTGGAGATATAACTGCTCAAAGTGACCATTTTCGAAAAAAAGTTGTGTCTATGGGGAGAATGGGAGCTAGGAACATGTTCACAGCATTTACTAAACAAATATATAAAGATGACAATCTTGCCACGGAGCACAGCACTATATTCAGTTGGAATGCACAGCATTATGACTTCACAATGGACAATGTGTATAATTAATTAAAATTCAGATAAAGTCAAGTTTTAATCACATGATCTAAAGAGCACACACAGTGTTTTCATTAATAATTTTTGTAACAGGCTCACATGGGAAAGTAACAGGCCCATGACCCCGAAGGCTTCCGTTTGTATTTTAGTGGACG
>JAOBAY020075081.1:0-11357 GCA_025331085.2 Zoanthus sociatus
TGCAGTTACCTCATACATTACATTAACTGGCTGCGTTTCCAGCGTGGTTAGTCCTTGTAGTGTAGTGGTTAACACGTAGGACTAGTAAACCGAAGATGTGGAGTTCGATTCCCGCCAAGGGCTCAAAAAATTGTTTTCTCTTCTTTCATTCTCGCTTACTCAAATAATAAATTAAAAACAAATTGAGGCTGAAGCAGCCAAAAATTTTAAAGAACAATGAACATCGGTAAAATTCACTGGTTCTTATAAAAAAAGCGTGGAAGACAACGCGTTTGGGTGCTAAAAATTACTGAAATATTTAGTGTTAATGGAAGGCGTCTCTTTCGTTATTGCTTGAAATTACAAACCTATGAAGAATGCGTTACGCAGAGAGGTGAAAAAAAACAGTAAGCGGAGCGGGACTGGAAAGAAAGGCGAACATTTTCCTTCTTGTTTCACAAGTTTAATTTTAAACTTAGTTTCTCGCCAATGTCTATACAAGTCATGCAAGACAACTTTATTATATTTTGGGAACAGAATACAGTAAACTGGGCCTGAAAAAATAATTTGAAATCTGAAAACCTCTGTTCAAAGGAAAAAAAGTTGTAGTATGAAAACGCAAAGCCAGTAGATAGATATCCGAACAAACTGAAAGAACTATAATGCTGCTGAAAAAATAGCAAAATAGTTACTGTTTATCAGTAGGATGACTAAATTGTGTGCAATTCTATTTTAGAGAAACTTTGTTAGTTTAGCACTAGTTTATTTAGGCTACTAGCAAAATAAAAATGACAGCTGCTAAGATTAACAATTTTGATATGGTAGATGCTAAGTCTTCATAAGAATCTTCATTTTTCAATACATGTAACCAAAATCATTTGTATCTTTTTTTTAAAAAAATGTTCATAACTTAGTGTATCATTCCAGATATTTGCATATTGAAAACGGTTTCTCGTTTACATTCAATATTTGGTTCCTAGATTTAAAAATTTCATACTTGTCACCCGCGGCTCTGCACCTCTATTTCGTCTCCATACTGGGAAATGGTAGTGTTAACATTACTGCACTAATATTGCTGTTGTTTCATTTTACATCTTCAGATTTTCCTTTTTTGCCTGACTCCAGCCAAAGATGGATGTGGCGGAGAAACGCCTATTTTACAAAACCGCCAACTAATGGCACGGCTAGACAAGGAACTATTAACAAAGATAGGAAAGAAAAACGTAATGTATACTCGTTATTGCCCTGACAGAGAAGTGGAAAGTAAAGGGTACATGACATGGCAACAGATCTTTGAAACAGATGACCGAAAGGTAAGAATGGTTTTCATTACCACAATTTAAAAAAATGAACTCTTTGTTGTTGGGTTATTGCTTGAGCTTTCAAAGAAATGTTCAAGTTATGAATTTGGGCTACGTTATTATCTTTTTATGCGTACGGTTGCAAATCGCAGTTCCGCTACAGCGTATGTGAAAGTGCACGCACATGCTTATAATGATCCTTCGAACAAGTCGAACAAAGGCTGATTTATCAAACTGAAAGAAAGAAATGCATTTATGAGGATTTTACAGCTTCACAAAACTTCCCGTGTGCATCAGTTATCCATAGTTTACAGATATGCGTATAATTTGTATAGTTTGTATAGTAAAATCTGGCTATGGTCTTTTTGATACAACAAAAGTAAACCGATTTTGATCCGACTGTGTTAATTGAAGAGTTATCTGTATAATAAGATCGAAAATTAAAAACGATAAAAAGACTTCAAAAGTTGCTCATGTTTTTGAATTATAAGATCATTATAAATGAAGAAACAATGGATTTAAAGCTAAGATTTTCCTTTATGGAATATTGTCCATTAAAAAAACGAGTAAAAAATTGGGTACTAGAATAATTGTGCATGCTCGGGTAGCTTGTTTGGGTAGACAGAACTGCTTAACCTAATCAGTCAATATGGTGTCTTTCATAAATATAATAAGTAGCAATATTCCTTGGGTTTTACTAACTTAAAATCATCTAGAACTATACAATGTTGTGCAGCTCAAATGGTTGTTATTGTGCCATGGTACTTGTACGTCAGAGAAAAAGATCGAATTTGAAAATATACTTAAGGGTTAGTTACTGGAAGTTCGTAATTTGTTTATATACGCACGCGCTGGCGACAAAATGAACGAGAAATCTGAATAATGAACAAGGCGAAAGCAGAGTTCATCATGAAAATGTTCGAGTTTGTTTTATTGCCGGCTCGTGCGTATATATGTAAACAAACTACGAACTGAAAGTAACTAACCCTAGCAACCTGAGTTCACTGCATTGCAAGGTGCGCCTTACACAAAGCAAGAGTTGAGTTTGAACAAACAAAAATCTTTAAATTAATTAAGTACATAACTAGAATGGCATATTAAGTTCAAATAGAATAAAATAGAAATCACAAAAATTTGTACATGAAGAAAGATTTTAAAAAAATAGAATTTTAAGAATTAACGCGAGGAAGATAATTTTCAAAAGCAAGTAGCGAAGCGCTCACTGAAATTTTTCAAAAGCTAGAATTAAGTTGTAAAAGAAATGTATCAAATACCCTGTTTTAGAATTTATCAGCATGTCCTTTGGGAAATTAGAAAAACTCAACGAGTATTTGAAGTGTTTTCTCACGTCGCCATCCCCAATTGATTAAGTACTGAATCGCCATCCCCAATTGATTAAGTACTGAATCGCCATCTTGAAGTGATCTTGTCAAAACAAGTCAGGAATCTGCATATTTTCGCTCCCAAATGTTCGCCACGATAAAACAAACCAATTACAACAATTGCAAATCCGGTATTCAGTAAATCTGGCAAAGGGTTGAATTCCATTTTAAAAAAATCAAACTAAAAACTGATTAAAAATGTCCCGAACTGCTTCACAAGGACAAAAAGCCCGCCATATTAAATAACTTGCCCGTATACTCTGATGAAGGATAACTTTTGCTGGAGTAAAAGCCCATTTATAATTGGCAGTAGTTTGAATTTTTTTTGCACAGTGGAACCAGTTGCTCACAGATATACCGAAATTACGTAATCAATTTTGACCAATTGCAGGCCGGCGCGAGTTTTTTTACAGTGAACGAAGGTTGTTTATTAAGCTTTATTATATCGAGTTAATAATTCACTTCGAGCTGTCAGTTAAAAATTAATCTATAAACATTTTTGCTTCTTAAGGCTGTCTGCCGGTCTTCATTAGCATCGAGCTATCTCGAGGGCAAGCTGTTACTCTTGCAATTGTTTACTCTAGTTAATAAAAACAGTTACTTTTGTTGATTTGTGCCTAGTGGCTCATAGAGCCGCAGACTTTATGCTATTGTGCGTATGCGTGGGCGGTTGGGTGGCAATTCCGAAAACATTCCGATCGCAATAGTGCCTTCAACAAACCGACCCTTGCTACTACTAACGGGCCTCTACACTACGATCTTTCTACGATCTTTTTACACAAATTAACAACTTGGAAATCGAATCGGTACCGGGGTTGTATTTTATCATCAAACTTTCGCGTAAAAGATCTGAAAAGAACGTGATCCCGTCGCACGTGTCTTGCTTCATGGACGTTAGTAATTTCCAATAATTTCCAATATGCCGTGATCAGAAGCATATAGCAAGTAAACTTTTGCAAATCATCACAAGTCTACATGACTAGCGCCGAAATACGAGTTAATTGTTCTTTTGAACACACGCCTTCAAGTTGGCAATTCATGATTTGGAAAAAAAGAAGTCAAGATTTTTTTAAATAAAATCATTTCAGGGGAAGAATAAAATCACGTAGTACTATTAATATTTTTTTATAGAACGAATAAAATCAGACCTAATATTTTTGTTGTTAAAATATAACAAAAATAAGGGAAGAAAAAAAACGAGGGAACAAACATAAGAGAAAAAAAAATGAGAGGAGGAAAAAAAAGAAAAAAAAGGAAAGCACCCAGTCTCGAACCGGGATCCTAACGATCACGAACGAAGCTTGTGCCTTACCTATTGGGACAACAAATACTCGGAAATTTATGTTATACATAAAGCAGCCTGTAGGAGTTCACTCCGAAATAATATAAATGGCTGCTAAAAAAATCTATTATGCGCAAATTTTCGCTAGGAATTCCACTAGGCACATGTAGTCTTCGACTGCGTTTTATTCATCTAAGCGAGACTGGTTGTGAGGCCATATGCATTAACCTTTTTAGTCGCAGTAATATCGTTGAATTCTCCCAACTGTAGCCAATACTTTTCATTGTAGAAATTTGTGAGAATTTTACATTTCATCTTCATTAGTTTGCTTTGTTTTATCAATTCTCATTTTCTCATTACAAAATGTCTTATTTTTCGTGTGTTATGTAAGGAGAAGTTATGTGTTAAAGTGACTGGGACTGAAAGGGTTAAGTCATTTACCAATTTCATTCAAAATGCAATGTCGTAGTTCTATTTCAAACGTAAGATTTTTAAAATATTATCATTTTCCAATTTTCTTTTTTGCGGAACTCGAGGATTGAAATCTTAATGAATTCACGTTTTGAGCGTTATTCCTTTTTTCAGAGCAGGTCTATAAGGGGTAAAACATATATTCAACATTAACTTTCACAAAAAAGTAAGACTAGCAATTCATATCATTCACAAAGCCTTTTAGTCACTTGGCTTTTTACTCCCTTTTACTTTAACGTCTTGCCCACGTTACCAATTAAGCCCATTCAGTTGAACACGATAACTCAAACCCTACGTAACAAGAACTCCCCGCTAAATTGAAGCACAACTAATTTCTCAAAATATTCTTACGAATATTCTTAGTTTTGGGAATATCGGTGACAGAATTTCCCGAAGAGCTTCAAAGGTAATAAAAATGTACGTGATTCAGTAAAATGTATGTGATTCAGTAATGTTTTTTTTAAACATGCAAAACTATATTCTTAAAAGGGGGAGTGCCAAGGCTACGGCATGACGGAAGCTACTCACCATTGGTCACCGAAATATGACTATGAACAATATACCAAAATATGAAAGCAGAATCATCTTTACTTTGTTTGCATACAAGGTAAACTAACTGCCATATTTGTTTGTTAACACAAAGTAAAACATCTGTCAGTAATACTTGTGTGCTGGAGAAAAATAATCTGACAGTTTTATTTTGATAAAAGCACAAAAATACTAATTTCGAAATTCCAAATTAAATCTCTTCTTGTAAAAAAAATGGACCGAAAAATGTTGAAGTTGTGACGTCAGCACAAATACGATTTTTAGATCGCGGGCCTAAGTGTGGCATCTCTCTTATTCAAGATCATTTTGTTATTTATTTCTAAGGACACGGATCGAGGAATCGATATAACAAACACATTTCTCAAATCCCAAACATATGGAGTTGAAGATATCAACAACTAATTTTAGGGTTCAGCTTCCCTTTAAGCAAATTAATAGAGTGCTTAAGCATTGGAACATTTCTTCACGACGGAGGTTTATTTTCGGTCAGTGGACTAGATCGAGAACGGCGTTTTTGGCGCGAAAAAAAAACTTAAGCAGCGCGCGCGCGCGTATTACAACGACGGACGCATGGAGTGTAAAAAGGCGCGAAAACTAACTTTGAAGAGCCCAGTCGTAAACAAAATGTAAATAAAAGTGTAAAATTAGTTACACATACGGCAAAAACCTGGAGCAAAAGGCAGTGTTAAAATAATTGTAAGTAAATATAAGTAAATTATTTATTTACAAAGATTTATCGACGATTTGTACAGTGCTTAAATTACTTTGTGAAAACATTTTGGTCGCCGAAGCCATGGTGTAATGGTTGTGGTGTATTGAATTGACTCCGCGGTTATTACACCACAAAAATAACGTGATGGTGGTTGTTTCCTTATAACCAAGTATCACGTGGTACAAATCAACCAATTAGAAAATTGGAATGCGTACAGCCGATATAAAAATGAGTAATAAGTTGTAGTAATATACACAATCTCTTCTAATTAAAACATTCCTTTGCAGATAATCGCGTGTTGTACTGATGTGTTGTACTACGCTGGTTTTCATGAGCTTATTGAGAAGATTTGTTGGACCTGCCATAGTCGAAAATTTAAAGTAAATTAAAAAATTTTACGTTATTAATGGCTAAAAATTAATCGTTATTCAAAAACTTACAACCAAGCTGCTCAAAAAAGTCAGTAACTTTAATAAAAGGCTCAAGCACGAACTCAACCTGTGTTTTGTATAAGACATCAATTTTACAAAAAATTATAATTACAATGTATTTAATATACCTCCACATAATTTTCTGTAGTATTTTTTTTGTAATATTTGTATTTCTATATTTTCCTATTTAAAATATTCAAGCGGGGTTCGTGTTCTTGTGTTATTGTTCATTTTCTTTGTCATGTACTCCGTGATATCGAGAGAAAATGAAGGGATCCCCTTATTTAGTTTCATTTTTTCTTGGTGATATGCAATTTAATTTATCTTTTGACCTAGCGGTTATTCAAGAGGCCTTCATCCATCATACCATGCAAAATTTATTCTTGTAAACTGTAGTTAAATTTTTAGTGATGGAAAAATGAATTATTGTTGTTGAATAAATAGATATCCCTGTTTATTATCAGCGCGAACATTGACTTTTACCGGCGCACTGATTTCTTTTAATTTTTTGAATAAAAGAAATTTATGTCAAAAAGGTGATAAATTTTTTACCTGTTCCGAAACAATAGAGAACTAAAGCACCAGATGTTTTTGGCACGACGGCGGCTCGAGGGACCAAGCGAAAACTGAGAACAACACGGCGTTGTTCCCGCCAAAAATTGCAATTAAGCAAACGCGCGCTCGTTGCCGTCGCAAAAAGCCTGGTGATTGATTTCTCTAAACAGTGCGAAGAACAATTCGGCCGCGGTTTATTGCAGTAATAGGGCCCTTATTTATACGCGTGAGTTTAATGGGTTGTCACTCACTTTGCAGTTAGTGGTGTAGAGCTACTCATTCAGTGGAACCTCGATCTAACGAACGAACAAGGAACAGAGGAAATGCGTTCGTTTAATCGAGATTTCATTGTAAACTGACTCGGTAGCCCACATCAAAAGTATTAAATCCGATACAAAAAAAAGCTCGGTCCCTCACTAAATTTTTGGAGAATATTTCAGATACTTTCAAAGTTTAAAATGTATAAGCCTTTTTATAAGAGCAAACTTTATAAGAACGCCAAGGCTGAGATTTGCCCAAAGAATTAAGAACAAGCTAACAGCAATCACCAGGCTGAAATTTTGATCAATAAATTTAAGAATTTTATTTTAAAATTCTTGCACACAAATTTAGATGTACACTACATAAATTCACAATAACATTTTTAATTTTAAAAGCAACAATACTGAAATGGTAACAACTGAAAAACTTGAATGCTTTTCTACGTATTGCATAATGTACTATATGCTGTATGATAAAACGGTTTGTTTGGAATCTGTTCAGTTTTGCAACAGTATAATGGTATTACTACTCCATTAAGGCACTATGACTATGCTAAATTTAGTGCTGTTTACAAATATCGGGAAATAAAAACAATTTAAGAGCAATTTGAGGCCGAAATCGCCAAACCGTTAAGAACAGCACAGCCTCAGCCGAGAATAACTCTTTTTGTTTACAAAAACAGCGTGTGAAAGCGACTTTCTTCGAGTAAAAATACTTTGAAAGCCAACAATAAATGTAACGGAAGGAATGCAGACACATGCAGAGTTTTTGCTTTTATCAATAGACTTAATTGATAATCATATATGAATCTGTTAGGAAATAACCTGAATAGTTGAAAACCACAATCTACGTCATGTCACAGCTTCCATAGAAAGGTAATAAACAAACATGCCAGACATAACAACATAACGATATGAAGTTGTCTTTTATGACAAAAAAGAAAAACAAGATGAATATTAGAGTCTAGAGTATAGACTTAAGAAATAAAATGTGTAGAAATCTGAATGTACAATAACTTTGTTGTTGTCTTAATCACTCCATGCAATTAAATCCTACTAAAGATTCTTTCGTTATCCTCTTACATTCTTAACTTTAATTTTCTTATTTTCTTTTCAAAATATAATCTCAAGATCAAGAGAAGATGATCTAATTAGCATGCATTGACCGGCTGTTCTTGTAAATCGGAACGGTCCTAAGACATTCACTTCGATAACAGGTTGAGGTACTGTATTTTGAAAGAGAAAATTGTATTTGTTACTTTGGTCCATGAGCTCATTTTTCCACCATGTGTTTGTAAGCAAGGGAGCCCTACAACGGAAATATGGCCGCCTAACGGATTACTACGGTGTTAATCAACTTCCGGTGGTTAATTGACTCGAATCGAAATTAATACATATTAAATGCTTTGTGTAAAGCTATTAAAAAGAAAAAGTCTTCAGACTATTTTAAGAATTTTCAAATTGATTCTCACATTTTTCTCTTTTCCGTTCAGGAATTTATGGTAATTAATTGTAAAGCAGCCCTTCATTTTTAAAAATACTCCTAATTAAAATATTTTAACTTTCACCACGGAACAATTTTGGAAAGTAACGTAACGGGAAAGAAGCGATTTTAAAGTTTAATAAGGGCCCTACTTACATTTAGGCACGCATTTCATGATTGGACATGTAGGATCTTCGTGCAAAAGTCAATTACATCGTATAAACGAAATCTTTTTAAGTAACCGCAGAGAAAAACAAAGTCTTGGGCTACGAGTAAACAAACATGATTGTGTATGTAAGTGAAACCTCGCGGTTTGAACTTTACAAAGCTAGCCATGTCTTCAGTTCTACTGACCATACTACTAGTAGGGCTATCGATTGGTCTTTGCGAGCGGTTGCGAGCATGCAAGCAGTGTGTTTATTTTTGCGAGCACGAGCAGTTGTCGAATTTTTTCTGCTATCGAGCACATTTTAACGAGAATTCGACCAAGCGAGCACCCGTGTAATTTTTGCGAGCAGTTCGAGTAAAGGCAAAATTTTGCGAGCACTTTTAGTTTAAATGGTACCATTCTATACCCCTATTAGTAGTACTCAGTGTCAACAGTAGCCCCTTGTTGTCATTTGGCAATTAATGCCAAGATAGTTCTTTTACGTCGTACATGAGTACTTGTCGGTTTGTTGCTTCGATTGGTGCACCCTAAATCCACACAATGTCTCACCGGCTCATTTCTCCCTACACTACTTGAGCAATTAAAAAAGAAAATCTCAAGTGGTGATGGAGTGGACATCAAAAGAAATTGTAGTCATAGAATGCTCACACTTGTGTTAAGATCTATTTTCAACAGTGTACTTACTTCAATTGTACAATTGTTTTATCAAAATACTGACGCTTTTTCAGTACTTCGTGTAAGTGAACATCGAACTTGAGCGTATGGAAATTTTTGCATACATAATATTTCTTGGTTGAAACTCTTTACTACATGACAAATCAACAAGTGTCGTCTCCTTTACGAGCCCGCGGAGAAATAATAAATTATTGAGCTAGTAGTAGCTATTGCTAAGTGCCAAAGAGGAAAACATAAACACGAGAACAAAAGAAAAGCTTTGCAAACTCTAAGTGTAAGAACAGGCGCTTGCATTTTAGTTTTTGAAAACTTTGTACTTTTGCATTCACTGTGTGCAGATGAGATAATGGTGACATTTCGACGCTGTTTTGATATCGCTAGGTTGTTTTCTTTATAAAGTCATTGTAGAATAGAATTTTTCAAAAAAAAATTAATTACTATTTTCCTGTTATATTGAAGGGTTTTTTTGGATGGTATCACCATGATGCCTTTCTTCCGTTGTGCAAACAAACAGAAGAACTAATTGCAGGAATGAAGTGATATACCGCAATCTCTAAAATGTGGCAATTATAAAGCGGAGGTGATGATTAAAAAGATACATCGGTGTTTGTACAAAAAACGTTTTAAAGTTGGACATTGTCGAAAAAGAAAAAAAAACACTGACGTTTAGGACGTCAGTCCTTCGTAGAGCAAAGATGGTTTTGTTTTCTTTTTCGACTGTGTCTTACTTTAAAAAACGTTTCTTCAATTGTATAAAATCGAAGTGATCACACATTCCATTGTTGACGACAACAAGTAGTTAATGGGTGCGACAAGACCGCATGCTGCGAGACAACTTATCTTATCAGCGTGTTTACAAATTTGCAATATTTTCTTTCAGTTTCACTCTGCTGTTTTCTCGACATGAAACCTGATAGCCTCACTTAATCACATTTTAAAACTGACAACGAAGCCATTGCTGTATTAGCCTTAACATTTTTTGAGCAATATCAGTCGAACTTTATCTGTTCGTATTGAACAATTTTCTTTGACTTGACGAGTAAAAGATGTTTGCACAAGTTTTAAAAGGAATCAAAGCTGTATATGATATCGCTTTCGTCAAATTGAAACATGTGTGAAAGAAAAAGTGAAGTCTATAGATTACGTAAGCAAACACACTTTCGACAGTTTAACTCACCAGTAACCAGTAAGTCTTTTAAACGATTCAAAATTTCGCCCAAAGATGTCGTACCTTCCGTGATTTACCTCAACGCTGCTAAAAAAAATGAGAGAACTTTTTAAAAATCCTACCCGCCGCCTACGTTGTGCAAAGGTTTTTGTTACGTTCAGACACAAAATGAAAATTATCTTCTTTGAAAACACATTGCGATCATAACAATAGAACTACGAGTCAAGGCGCTTTTTAGAATTTGCCAACCTGCCAATCAGGTTCTTTTCAAAAATTTCCTAACTGTGTGTGGCAAATGGTCCAAAGTGATTACTCGGACAGCTATTTGCTATTTCGCCTTTGATCAGGGCATCAAAAAGATTACGTTATTCCGGTTCCGGTATGGTTAAGAATAAACTGCGGTGAGATCCTTCTTTTGGGGTGTAACTGTAAAGTCATTATTTCCGATATTCATTTAGAAAACATACGTACTTAAAATACCAGAGAAATAAAATACCATAGCATAAATAGATCATGGAATGTAAATCAAAGCTAAATAAAATGCATCATAAATCAAGATAGCTCTGTCAATAAATAAGTATACTAAAACTTTTAAAAGACAAAGTAATAGATCATATTTTGCCGATATTTAGATCGCCGCGGGCAAAGTTGATTCCATTGATTCAATTAGCATTTAATTTTATATTTTCCCCTAAAGTGTAAAATAAATTAAACGAGTAAATCACTAAATGTTTTTTCACGTTTTTACTTCGGCAGTTTGCTTTGTACAGAAAGATCGAAGTCCAATAGTTTGTAATTCAAAAATAACTTAGTCTTAGATACTCGCACCGCTGATTGCAAGTGTTCATCGTAAGAAATATTCCTTTTTTCGAATCGATCGTAAAACCTATTTTGCAAATAGCAGAGTTAAAGCTAGTTTCTGCACTAGTTTAGTTGAAAA
>JAOBAY020075092.1:0-11356 GCA_025331085.2 Zoanthus sociatus
ATTTTATCAATTCAGCTGAAATTTGGAAAACTGTTAGGCAACCATCTAAAGTCCAAAACCGTGTCTCAGTTTTTTTTTTAAATGTTTGCTTCTTGAATTAGAACGATTTATTTCAAAAAAGTCTCTAGATTTTGCAAAGCAAACTTCAAAAAATCATAACTAATTATAAAAGCAATTTAAAAGAAAACTGAGACACGGTTTTTGGCATCAATATGTGGTAAACAAGTTGTGACAGAAAACAGCAGTGTACGACTTAAAGCGCGGGAGAATAAACACTTGGGGGAAAACGGGTCATTTTCGAGAAAAATGGTTGTTACTTGTTTTCGGTAAAAAAATTATAAAAACCAATTTTATAAACAAAAACTATGTTCTTTTAACTTTTAGAATATATATAATGTTTTGCTAAAAGCGCGGTTTGAGTATCTGTACGACCGCAATGAAAAACTTCACTCAAAAGCCTCCTGTGTATCCTTAATACATAATGTTAGAATATCCTTTAATATAGTGATCTGTTCATTTGGTATGTTACTCATAGTTGATTGTTTCATTGGGGTACCCAGGGTTTTCATGAACGTTTGATGTACAAGGGCACCTTAATTAGGTTAGGCGGGCAGTTATTTGTTAGCCTGGAGGTCTACAACCATATATACTTTAGGGGGTTATATTTTGTCTTTGTTGGCAGCTAAGGAGTGCTTTCTCATGAAATTTTTAAAAATAATTTGCACTTTGTTTCAGTATCTTTTAGCTTCTTTGGAGAGAAAAAAGTTTCTTAACCATAATGGCCTACAGTATATGTTCATATACTGTTTTATTAATTGACATCATAATTAAGTCACTCATAATATTTAGTGGCTTGTAAAACCTGCATAACACACATTTGAAAACGTACAGTACGTCATTCTACACAGTGTGCATAGTACATACTGTATACCAAACCCTAATTGGGTTGGGATCTCATCACAATTTGAGTGGCTCAAAGAATAATGTACTGTAAACAATGTTGAGCTCCAAAATCAAATAAACCCAAAGGGGAAATCATCCTTGTGGATTATGGTTCATGTTTTTTTATGGAGAAAGAGCTTTGTTTTTTATGTGAGTATGTATTCTCTATCCAACAGAAAAAACCTGTTCAGCAGGTAGTCACAGCCCCAGCTATCAACAGACTGCTGGTTCTTGTTGATGGTAAGAATATTCTTGTTCACTAGTTTTTAAAAAAGTTTTTGTACTAGTTGTAGTAATATTAATTATAATAATAATAATGATAATAATAATAATGATAATGATAATAATAATAATGATAATGCTAATGATAAATCACTGAGAACCATGAAGTACTGCATTGAAATCTTTGTGGCTATAGTCTTTCCCATGTGTAGAGGGGACTTTTTAGGGTAGGTACCAAAACAAGGAATAACCTGAAATGACCTGGAACGACCTGGAATGAGCTGGAATGACCCAGAACCAGCTAGAAACACCTGGAATGATCCAGAATGACCAGGAATGAGCTCGAAAAAGCAATAAATAATAACTTTCTGTTGAATTAACCTCCTTCTAAGACTTGTAATAGTCCCATGGGTCTTTGTGAGCATTCTCATTCCCAGACCCTACCGGTTAACACAAGAAAGTGAGAAAAAAATAAAGCTGGTCTATTTCATTGGACAGAAAGTTCTTATTTATGACTTTTTCGAGCTCATTCCTGGCCATTCTGGATCATTCTAGGTCATTCCAGCTCATTCCAGGTCATTCCAGGTCATTCCAGGCGATTCCTTGTTTTAGTACCTACCGACTTTTTAGCCTTGGTTGGCAACACTCTAGAGATGATTTCTCGATAAAAATACTGATAGGTGTGGCACCTTATCATGATCACCACCATCCTCAAAATATGACTGTTATGGAAAATCTAAACCATAGAAATAATGGTGTAAATGGAGCTGGAAGTACAGAAGTTGCCACATCCTGCAGTTGTCCTGTGGATGAGCAGTGGAGGCCTGGTCATCATCATGCTACTGCTAGAACTGGATGGACTAGGGACATGAATGTAGAGCTCTGTCATGGAGTGCTATTTTTTTTAGTGAGCCTGTGGATGAAAGCGGTAAGTAGGGGCTATAGGAGAAGAATGAATAATGATTGGAAGGAAAGACAAGGTTTCAATAAAACTGAACAGAGACTGTGTGACCAGGCTTGAATGATACGAAAAAAATGAATGGTTTAACAGCACTAGAACTTGAAGAAATCAAGAAAATGGTGATAAATGTGAATTTTCAAGAGGATGAATGTGAAGAACAGAGTTATGACAAGGTAACAGTGGAAGAGAACAATAAAAATTATACATGTAAAGAATACTGGTTTGGTTTTTGAGAATATACAGGAACTGAGTAATGAGGAAAAAGAAATGATAGAAGAAACAAATATAGGATAATTGAAAACGATTTTACATGGAATTACAAGGCTTTAAGAAGGTGGATACAACATGGCTTAGGATCATACAAAAAAGGTGAATGGAATTTTGAAAAATATTGCAACAGAAAGTGTAACTGGAACAAATAACTTTATAAAACCGGTACTATCTTGATAGGAAGGAATGTAGATCTCGAACCAAACCATCAGAGAGATAATTGGATGAAAGAACCTTGGTGGAAGTTAAAGAAGAATAAAGGATCAATTAAGGTGATATACTTAAGCACATCAATGTACTTGAAAGAAAGAAAATGGTAGATAACATGAAAACAAAAAAATATCTAGGGAACTTGAGAAAAGATATAGTGATTGAGAAAAAGGGATTAAACGTAGTATTAGAAGAGCTGAAGCAATATGATTACAAGCGAAAGCTATGAAAATTAAGAAGTTCAACCTAGAGAATTGAACATACATAAAATCAACAGACTGTTCAGCAAAACCAAAAATGTTTTTTTTAACCAACAGTTGAACAGGAAAACAAACAACTATGAAATATATGATGCTGATGAAAGTAAACAGTTTTGGATTAATATTTGGGATAACAAAGTACTTCATTAGGATGCTAGATGGCTGAGAGAATTACGAGCAAGAAAAAATGATGTAAAACAAAATGATATTAAAATTACGACTGAGTGTGACCCAGCAAGCAAAAGATATCCCCAGCTGGAAATGCCCTGGTCCTGATGGAGTACATGGATATTGGTTAATGAATTTCACAGCATTGCATAAAAGAAGAGCAGAACAATTGAATGGCTGTAGAAAGGAAAGCAGAGGAACAAAGGACCAACTTCTCATAGATAAAATTGTACTGAATGACTGTAAATGAAGACATACCAATCTGGGGATGCTGTGGGTCTAAAAGAATGCTTATGATTTGGTCCCCCATTCCTAGACTCTAGAAAGCCTGGAACTGGAAAATTAATTGATGTTATCAAGTTTATTAGATGGTTGATGAAGAACTGGAATGTGGATTTGATTGTTATGTGGAAAGTTCTTGGTTAAGGTCAAGATCAGTTGAGATCTACAAGCTAAATGGACTTGTAAGGCTACAAGATAAATATTAAATAAAATGGTGGTGATTGAACTGAATATAATTCTATGAGACACCCTATGTGTTCCTTTTCTGAATGCGTTTGTAAAGTGTAAATGCCTTTCACCAGAGAAAATGTATGTTGAGATTTTACACCTGCAGTTTGGAATGCAACAAATTCCACTTGCATTTTGACTGTATTTTACCTTGTGGGAATTTTGATCCATTATTACAGCAACTACTAACTTTAAGTTTCAATCGTGGGTTGTATAAAGTACATGTAAAGGAATAAATAATATCCAAGGTTGTCCCTAACGGTGGACAGTCAGCAAAATTAACCGGCTACTCGTTTTTGCCAGCTAATTGTTTTGATTTTTGGTTATCTTGAAAGGCATAATTTTTCAGTTATCGTTCGTTTATAAAATTGGTGGATAATTTCAAAATAACGTTTCCACTCAAGTATATAAATGGGTATTAGACTTAGTGGATATTATATATCCACTATCAACAGAATTTGAAATTGAGTTAGATTTCTTTTGACAAGTCAGCATTACTCTTAGTTGTTTTTAGTTTCATTTGTGCATAAAGGTTTGATACAAAAGACACAGAGTATTATTTTTTATTATTAACAAATTTACTGGTTAATAACCATTGTATGGTATAGTAGTTATAGATATTGTTTTGATCTATGTTGATAAAATGGTCAAGATTACAATTTAATTTGCTCAAATCAAACAAACTTATTTTCATGAAGTTACCTCATTATGAGTTAAACAAGATACAATTAAAAGTTACAATTACTGGTATTGCTGTCAAAGTATTGGGGGTATTTTGTCAGAATCAAGGAAATGGAATTTCCGTGAACTTATCATTTGTATTAAAATTCCACGGGAGAGCATGCCCCCTCGATCCCCCAGGTGTTGGATCAATTAAACCATTTGTTTTGCTACCGCCTTCAAATTGTGTGGGCAACCCTAGAGATCATAACTTGAGTTTAGAGTTCTTGTTATTGAGTATAAGAATAAAGTATTAAAACTAATGAAAATAATGATATTATTATGGAGCAAAGATAATTCATTTGCCATTAGGTATAAATGCAGCTGGAACACAGAACACAGAAGGAATATTGCAGAGAATAAAAGTGTTTAATTGTTATTGAAAATACATTAAATAAACATTTGTGATTCAAATGTGAGATGCAAATATGCTGGGCATTTTTGTAATTGATATTTAAGAAAATAAAAAGTTCTGTATCATAGAAGTGGCATACCTGTAGATGAAGGAGTGTATAAAAAGGAAAGAAAAAAAGTGGAGAATTGTCAATACTTGCAGAGGGAAATTGTAGCTAGCTGTGGCAGCTGAGAACGGTGCAAGGTGTTGCTGTGGTGTGCAAGTGCCTTAAGAACTGCGAGGGAGCAAAACTGGGGAGACCAGGTGATTTTGGAGCTACAGACTGCTTTGTTAGGAACAACACAGGTCCAAAGAAATGTGGTAGAGAGTTCAAAGAGAGTTTTACTGTTGGCCCTTGGTCATTTATTAGAACTTGCTGAATGGGAGTAAATATGGCAAATCCAAAAGCGAGAGCAAAAGTTGAAATATTGATGATAGTAGTAAATAATTGTAGTCAAACAAGTGAAAAATATACAGTAAAACAGTTAATCTAAGATAAAATTAATAGATTATCTTTCATTATTGGTAGAGACAGAATTGCATGAAGTATCCATTTTTGATTTTGGTCCTTTTTGTTTTTTTTTCATTCTTTTCAGGTATTATCTTGGTTTTCAGTATGTTTGGATTGGAGGTAATTACATACATGTAGGGGTTTCATTATGGTTTGTAGCTGGAGGGTATTTACATACCTGAGCAAAGTTTCTACAAAGCCTTAAAAACTTTGAAAATCTTTAGTTACATTAACATGCCAGGTAAAGCCATCTTAACAGCCAGTCAATTTTCTTGGTGCCTGGCTTATAATGAATTCTAGATCTCTGATTGTGAGGAGAGTAATATTCTATGTACCGAGGAGTTCCTAATAAATATAGTTTCAAGTGCTGCATATTGAAAAACAGAACCAGTGATCAATGACATGTCTTCTTTTTTAAAACGGTTAAAATATGATTAAAAGTGAGAATTGCGGAACTGTCAATGATTCTAATACATACATGGGCTGAAATTGTTATTTCAAAACGCTGATAATACCATTTTATGTGCGATTTTGCCATTACTGTAAATGATACTGTCAGAGACGAGAAGAATAAATTAGGTTGTATCTGGTTGTGCCTTTAATGAAAGCAAGACATCTCAGATTGCTTCTTTACAAATACATTAAAGCAACCTTCTTTTTAGACTATGTGTACAGTATATACTATATATCACTTCAACTACTACAGTGACTCACATACATTAGATATTATGAATGCTCTCAGTAGAAGAGACAGACTACACAACATTGGGATCACTACCCTACTCTTTATGATAGGATAGACTACTACAGTGACTCACATACATTAGATATTATGAATGCTCTCAGTAGAAGAGACAGACCACACAACATCTGGATCACTACCCTACTCTTTACAAAACAAAAAGTATATGACTTTGTATGTTTTAATGATTTTAGAAAGGCATTTGATAGTGTTTGACATAAAGGTCTTTTTCACTGCATTTTAAATCTAAACGGTACTGACCCATTTATCCTTCCAAATGGAAGTATATTGATTAGTCTTCCCTTTGTGGATAACCATGTATAATTATTGTCCAAATCTAGATATCTTAAAAATTCTAAAACATTTCAATGCCAAGTGGCTGTAAAAATCAATTATAATTAAGCCCCCAAATGCGATGGATTAGTGGCCCATCCAGGGGGAGTCGAAGACTCTCATCCACTTAACACTACAGAAACTGGAGATAAGCGCCCGCTTCATGGGCCACTAGGCTCATAAAGGTTTAGCTCCCAAAAAAGAAGGTTGTGTGACTGGACCTACTGTTTAAGGCGTTATATGAGAAGATGTGAAGGTCTAACCATTTGCTGATGTTAGAGCAGCTTCTTTTCCTCAATTAATTTAAGACCCTGAGAGTTGATCCAGCTGGTAATCAAACCTGACTCTCCCACATGGTATACCGGCACCTTACCAACTGGGCTAACCAGGTGGCAGTTATCTAGAGAAACATTTCCTTTTTAGAATTGTAACAGAGATTTAGGTTAGTTATAGCTTCAATCTGGATTTAACGAAGGGCTAGATGAGTACCTTGTAGATGCCTAGATCTTAGATCCTGCTGTGCTGATACTCTACTGTAGGTCATTGCAAGCAGTCTGAGAGAGCGATTCAAAGGTGTAAGTAACCCAACGTACTACCAAGTTTAATGAATATGTTATATTTATTTTAACAGAAAACTGTCATATATGTATACTCTCATGATTGCATATTTACAACTTTTTTCTCAATCAATAAGTTAAATAGAGTTAGTGGTCTTTTGACATAATGTGTGTTTTATTAAAAAATGAGATTAACTATGCGACTCCTTGATTTATTAAATCAATTTAATTAAAATATAGTAAACAGAAGTAGGGTCAGCTTCAGGAGCACGACTTTGGTGGTACAGCGTAGGTGGTAAGACTTTGATGGTACAGCTTTGGGCATTGCTTCATTCGGAAAGGTTTGGCAGCACAGTTTTGCTGGTGCGGCTTTGGTGGCACAATTTTGTTGGTGCTGCTTTTGTTACACAGCATCGCTGGCATGACTTTGGTGGCACACTGAACTTTGGTGGCACAGCTTTGTTGGCACATTTTTGGTGGCACAGCTTTGGAGGCAGACCTTTGGTGGCACAGCTTTGGTGGCAGTTTGAGAGAGCGATTCAAAGGCATAAATGTAACCTAGTATTCAACTTTTGTGGCACAGCTTTTCTGGCATGGTATTTGTGGCACAGATTTGCTGAAAAGCTTTGCTGGCATGGCTTTGTTGGTACAGCCGTAGTGGCACAGCTTTGGTGACATTGCTATGATGGTGGCACCGTTTTGCTTCCACAGATTTGGAGGCACAGCTTTGGTGACATGGCTTTGGTGGCACAGCTTTGGTAGCACAGCTCTGGTGGCACAGCTTTGCTGGTACAGTTTTGTTGATGCACCTTTGCTGGCAAAGCCGGGCATCAAACAACTGAAGATAGAGAGTAACTTTGGAAGTGTTATTAATTTTTTTTATTGTGGATTGCAATTGTTTTTTAGGCTCAAATAATATACATCATTGTACCTAAATTTGATAGCGAATAAGCACAAACATTGCTAAAGGTTTTCCTGTAACCAGGTGTATTCATTAGGTAATAAAAATTTGTTGCACTGGTTAAAAAAGTTAAAATTGTTTAAAAAGCCCGACGTTTCGACTGAGTACATAGTCTTCTTCAGGGTAAAAGTGTTGGTAAAAGTTTCAAACAAAGCGTTTTAAAAAGTCCGAAAAATGA
The DNA here is from genome assembly GCA_025331085.2 of Zoanthus sociatus. Lineage (NCBI taxonomy): Eukaryota > Metazoa > Cnidaria > Anthozoa > Zoantharia > Zoanthidae > Zoanthus > Zoanthus sociatus. The sequence goes on from JAOBAY020075092.1 coordinate 7,940, forward strand.
ATATAATTAACGATTATTGTTTCTTTCTTTAAAAGTCAAGAATAAATACTCCCAAGGGAGAAATTCCCCATGTTCTCAATTCAACGGGTCAGGACAAATATTAATTTCCCATGCTTCCAAAGGTGCCATTGTCTCCAATTCTCACATCGGGAATCGGCTTCTATTCTTAGACGGTGTGAGAATTGGAGACAACGGGGCCTTTTGATTTAACCAGTGCAACAAATTTTTATTACCTATAGCACAAACATTGTTTTACAAAAGATATAAAATTATTTAGTAATATTATGATGATTTCAGACATGAAAGGCACTCAGTTTTCATCATGGTAGCATGTTATTCCAGTTTTGGATAAGAAAGTTAATGCTAAGAACAAATGGCATCTTCAGCTGTTTGGTACAGTCAAACTCAATCAATAATTATTAGCAAAGAGTTGAAACAAAGTTTGAAATACTTTACATTTCTGCTGTATCAGATATTTGTGCAAATGCTTTGTATTTGAGAACATTTGTCCTGCCATTGTTAACAGAATTAGTACTATATTTTTATCAATGATGTGATGATACAATTGCCTAAAACGCTCAGATAACTTTTCACATCAGATATTTTCTTTTATTATTTTATAGTATCAAAATTATGTAATATTTTCATGTGTGTGTAAAATAATGTAGTTTCAATTCTATTTTTAGGTAACATTCATATGTAGGAATGACAACCCAGAAAATTTCGATCCATTTTCTGTGGAGGTAAGATTTTTAATTACAAAGTTTTATCCATATATTCTTACTTTAAGAGGTCAAGGTGTTAGTTAGGGATAGCACTGTGAATTCATTTTTTTTTCTAATTCCATTTTGTGTGTTGTGTACATATCATGTACTTAAGGTTCACATTTTTTTAATGTGATAATGACGCGATGCAACACCAACACTTGCCCAGTGTTTAGAGCTTAGATTATAGCTTCTAAGGCGATATGGATGTTTTTATTGCTGACTGTATATTAGTTTTAGCAGTAACTAATAATTATTGGTACGTTTTTTGTCGATAATCCCACACATTATTTGTAGTATCTCCTTCCATGTGATTTCATAATATAACGTGGAACCCAGGGCACTGCCCAAGTTGTTTAATATAGTACACACAGTCTATGAAAGTATTAAACGTAGAAACTTACCTTTTTTTCATATTTGTGAAATTGTTTGTCACACCTCTGCAGATTTGCTTGGCAATCAGTAGAAGAAGGTCCGTTCAGATTCTTTCAGTGTCTGAGGACAAGTTTGTCCTGCTGAAGGAACTTCAGCTACCAGAACCACCTATATACATGGTGAGTCGTAAGTTGAGTTTAGTAACTCATATGAAATGAGAGTGGAATTTTGTTAACCGAACTGATCTTGCAAAACACTACTAACTTGAAGGAGGTTTTAATGAACCGGTTGATTTTATTTTTTGCTCGGTGCAAGTCAGGGTTTACTGAATGATTATTTTGTCTGAGTATTTGTCGTATAGTTGAAAGCGACAACATTAGGAATGATTGTCAGCAACAGGGGCGCATTTAACCCTCAGCTGTAGAATTCAAAGTTTTCCCAGTGTCATGGCGAATACCTGTATTGCAATCGCAAACTTTGTGACCTGACTGTGATTCCAAATTTTGTAGGCAGTTGATGGTGCTTCACTCTGTGCAGCCCTGGCAAACCAGTTTCGATATTGTATGGTTAACATGACAACTGGAAAGGTAAGGTTATTGTTCAAACCAGTTGGGTAAAATAGTATTGCAAACCTGTGTGTTTTCATAACGCTCTGAATGATGTGGGCAATATTATTGGCTCTCTCCAAATTGTGGGAATATACAGTTTTATGAAAGAAATATAACAAGTCGGAAAATAGCAATTTTATGAAAGAAATAGAACATGTTCTCTGTGACTTCATAACCTGGTGAAAACTTCGGCAATGTTTGTGAGAATCCATCATCATGGCCCAGCCATAATTCAAGAAATTGCACCGATTACACGAGGAAATTTTGACGAAAATTTGTAAAGGAAGTAATAATAAATAATGCAAGATTTCGTAATTTTTTACTTGAACTCCGTGCATGTCAAAATAGAAAACACCAAGACCCAAGCATACTTAAGAATTAAAGAACGAAACAGTTTTGGCCAATGACCATCTTATTTATCGTTTTGTCCGCCATTTTGAAAAACCGTTGAAATCTCAGTTACGTCAAAAAAGGAGACGGGCTATCCCTTTTGTAGTGCGGGTCTTTGTTTAACCTTTGGCTATAGAGTAAAGCCCACCAACGGCTATTAAAACATGCTCCATTAATATGTTTTGAAAAGTCGGTACCACTATCAAGTGTAAATAGATATCTGAAGAGACATAACTAGAATGCTGCTGACAAAAATAGCAAAACATACATTAAGTTGAAACTTCAGTTTTCCAAGGGACCATAAATGAAATGCTTTGTTATATTTTTAGACTTTCCATTAAACAATCTTGTAACAAGAAAAACAACAAGGACAACAGCGACCAACAGCTGCACAATAATTGTATCCTGGTCGGAATACATTTAAATTTGATCAGGGGGCACGTGGTTAAGTATCAGCCAAGTATCTGTTGCTCTGGTGTACAAGTGATTATTAATGTTGTTTTCCTTTAAAGTTTATTGTTATTATTGTTGTCCATGACCAGGTAAAGGCTGGCTTTGTTTTGCTGTCTCGATCTGCGTTGTTTACCAATTTAGGAAAAGATGCCTTTCCTTTAAGCAATCGTTGACTTGGATTCTCACATTGTTCTATTAAAACTGGTTCAGTTGTTTGCAGTTAGTTTTTCAAATTTATCAAGAACTGAGAGAAGCAGAGGGAAACTGGATAACGCTCTCATTCTTTGACTGGAATCTTAAACCAGTTGCTAGTGGTGGATGATAGTTGATAGTTTGGCTCTGACTTGTAGCTCTCATTATGCTCAGCATCCACGAATAATCTCATTGAGACTTTGATAAGATGAGTCAGTGGAGCATGATAGTTTGGCTTTAACATGTAGCTCTCATTGTGCTCAGTATCCATGAGTCGTCTCATCGAGACTTTGATAATATGAGTCTGTGGAAGATGATAGTTTGGCTTTAACTTGTAGCTCTCATTGTGCTCAGTATCCATGAGTCGTCTCATCGAGACTTTGATAATATGAGTCAGTGGAAGATGATAGTTTGGCTTTAACTTGTAGCTCTCATTATGCTCAGTATCCATGAGTCGTCTCATTGAGTCTTTGATAATATGAGTCAGTGGAGGATGATAGTTTGGCTTTAACTTGTAGCTCTCATTGTGCTCAGTATCCATGAGTCGTCTCATTGAGACTTTGATAATATGAGTCAGTGGAGGATGATAGTTTGGCTTTAACTTGTAGCTCTCATTGTGCTCAGTATCCATGAGT
>JAOBAY020075102.1:0-11355 GCA_025331085.2 Zoanthus sociatus
TTTGGTGTTAAAATAGATCTTTATATGCTATCAGTGTTAAAATCGATTATTTTGGGGGCTTGCGGTTAGCACTAAAATATTGTTTTTTAAAAACCTAAACATTTTCAACAAAGGGTGCTGTATGCCTTTCTCAAATAAAAATACTTTCTCAGTTTTTCGCCCCCATTTTCTAAGCTCTGCTTACCCCTAGTTTTATGAATACTTTGGAATGCATTGCAGTAAAATTCTGAAATTTCATGACTTTTTCTAAAATTTAATGGTGGAACGCAGCAAGCAATCGCATCTACTTATTGCGAGCGACCAACGCATGCGCTGTATGTATTTAAAAAGAGAGACTTTTCTTCGTCTTCCAACTGGTGTGAATGGAATGCTTTGATAAACTCGTTTGACCACTTGATAAGAGCTTGTTTGACAGGTCGTGATACACGGTCGTTCTGCAGTTGCTCATCTCATAATTGTAATTGTGCACACGTGGAGTCTAAATTGTTTTGTAAAACAATATTGTTAAAATATGAAACGGTGAGCAGCGCACGGACTCGAGATTTTGTAAGTTATTCTATTTTATTTTTCCGACGCGTTTCGTTTATATACACAAGTATACAACAACCACAAAATTACAACAACAATACAACGATCTATATTCAGTACCATGAGGGCAAAACAGGAAATGACGAAACTACAGAAATACGCTCTGTAAACAGATCTTTGGTGTTAAAACTGATCTTTATGTGATCAGTGTTAAAATCAATTATTTTTGGGGTTTGCGGTTTGCACTAACAGTATTGGTTTTTAAAAAAACTAAAGATTTTCAACAAAGGGTGTTGCATGACTTCCTCAAATAATAATACTATCTAAGTTTCCCGCCCTCACTTTCTAAGCTCTGTTCATCCCTAGTTTAAATACTAATCGACTCCAACTGTAACAAATACTTGAACAGTATACTGTACGATGATACATACATTATCGTATCTCCTTCAAAATTCGTACTCTGTCACTAATGAAATGTATTCAAATTGACTTAGTTGGGAATATGCGAACATACAAGAGCAAAATAAAAAAAAAACATTTTGAGCCTCGAATTGCTGAAAAAATAAGAACATTAAGCATGAGCCGAAAAAGGTCGGAACAGCTGTCTATGGCTATCAGTCTCACTATTTTTATAATCGTTTAAAGGGGTAAAGCCCGCTACCAACGTGCCTATAGTAGCCAATATAGTGGCTTCGAGTTAGTTATTAGCACGCCTTTTTGTGTTATCTGTCGTCTTTATAGCCACATCGCAGGCAAACATTACCCTTTAACCATTTTGATTGGTTGGCCGGTCTCTTCCCGTGATGTGATTGATGACAATTTGCTATCAGGTGATCAGCTTCCGTGTCTTGTTGTATAATCCGTACTGTGTTCTGCGCCTTTTCACAGTCATCAAAATATGCTCTATTAGTGTCTTATTTTGTAAATCTAATAAAGAAATCTTAAAATTATCTCCACAACTGACAATGGCAGTGGATTTCACAACCCATTCGGGGTTAACAACTGATCTTCAAGAATATAATGAAATGATTTTCTGGCGCGTACAGTAGTGTTGTTAATATTCTATTGTCCTTCAGCGAAGATGAAATTAAGAAAGAAGGAACAGCGTATGAGCCAATATTAAAAATACCATAATATATTCTATTTTTTTATAAGATTCTTTTTTTAATAAGAACCTTTTTTATAAGATCTTTTTTTGTAAGAACGTCAGGCTTTCTATACAATGTTATGCTACCGTAACCGGTTTGCTCTTGAAAAAAGGAAAAAAGTACACACACTTTTGTTATAGGAATCAATCAATTTTTCCGAGCCCAAAAATCGTGTATACACTAGTTCAGTATGATTATATTACGAACATTTTTAAGATCATTCGAGGCTAAAATCTCCAAAATACATTCAGCATTCATGGCCCAAAAGTAAGACGTTATTAAAAAAAAAAAGATTGTACTCTATACGTTTGTCCCTCCAAAATTTTAAATAAGCATTGTTTTTATTTTCCCTTAAAACTTTCATTGATACCAAAAGAAATTGTTGTTGTTCTTGTTGTTGTATACCTTTCGTTATCTATATTTTTTTAAAAGTTGCGGGAGATTTCTAAAATATGCGGAAGATTTCTATAAAATGCGGGAGAGCGGGAGATCAAGAGAAGATGTGTGAGCTTCCCGCAAACTGCCGTCCTGAATCGCCCTTATCCCAGCAAGAGAATATGGTATTCTAAACAATTTCAAAGGTAAGAAAAAAGAGTGAATTTGAAGTATTAATTTGACAGTTTTGCTTGACGAATAGTCGGTGGTGGATCGTGAGCGATGGTTGTTTGAATATGATCAATAATTGTTTACCTAAATGTGTCGTTGTTCCTTTGTTTCTTCTTCAGAGATTTCTGCTAAGCAATCAAAATACTCTCTCTTGATTTCTATCGCCAATCGATAGAATGACTCGGTGAGCGATTCGGCATTCGCCCTCGTCATTCTCTCAGGCGATAGAAAATGCGAGCTAGTATTACAAATTGTTGTTTAAAAAATGTTCGGTAGGTTTTACCAAAAACTTTTCTGCTCGATTGAACATCTCAATTTTACTGACTAAATCAAGTGTTATTAATGATATGTTCACACTGTTCGCCTGAAACATAAGCTTCAGTAAGAATCTTTTAGCTTGTATTGTAGACTAACACTTTAGTTATTGAAGCACAGGAATGTTATTCGTTTTATCTCCAATAAGCCCAGGTAATAAGAGGACAGAATTTTTCTGCGGAAAGTTTGGTTAATGGGCACGTGGCAAGAATAAAGAGTCGTGTAACTGAAATTTCATGGTGGTTTTAACAATCTATGACAGATCGAGAAAATTGATTGAAAAATTTGATAAATATTTAAATTCTAATTTTGTTCAATGAGCTAAATACCGCAAATGAATGAATGATAAAATGGTGATGTGAGAAAACTGGCACAAGCGTTGTTTATTTAGACAAATATACTTTTGTGAGACACTTCCTGTTTTGAATAGAAACGTGTTTCCTCAAAACCCAACAGAGGCATTAATATTACTTGTAAAACCTTGCGATATTTGACTCCGTGGATACCGGCTTTGTTGCTGAAGGCATGCTAAGAGGGGCTTCTTAAAAAATGCTTTGTGAGAGCTTTAACACATGGCTCCAAGTTTTGTCAAGCAGCGTAAAATATATTCCGGCTTTTAAGGCTTTCAGCAGTCGGTATAAAGTGTCATTCACTCAATCATTTAAATATTAGGCTTCTCATGACATATAGTCACGCTTTCATTTTCGTATCAAATTAGGGGTACCAGTGGAGGAATTACGACGTACGGCAGGTTTACAAAAGGCATGGATGTCAGTTCTGCAGAACAAGGAGGATTCCTTGAAAAAACCGAGGTTGAACTTGAAAATATTTCTTCACATCAAAACGATGAAAGAAATAACGTTGAAGAAAAAAATCAGTTTGTGACAGTCACATTTGAAGATCTATGTTTAGAAAAAGTAACTTCTGTTGAAGGAGATTTACACCGGGCCGTGCAAGACGAATCGCAAAATCTGTCACAGAGTGTAGTTGATACAAATCAGGAGAGATCTTCAAGCGTTAATAAAAATGCCTATGGACTTGAAGAGGTTGTTAGTTCAAACGTTGTATCAAACGAATATGAATGCAGGATTTGTAGGTGTATTGGAGACGAAAATCTACTAAGTCCCTGCAAATGTTCTGGCTCTGCCGGCTGGGTCCACGAGTCTTGTCTTGTGCGGTGGTTGAAACTTTCCCATTCTTCTCAATGCGAAGTCTGTTTTCAAGGGATAGTTGTCAAGAAGCGGACTAAGCCACTGAAAGAGGTAAGAATGTAATATTTATTGAATTGTAAATGATTCTCTTGAAAACAAACTGACAAAGTTGATAATTTGCCGTAATAAGGAGTGTACCTTTCTCATGTCTCTTATTGCAGCTCACTCTGATAAACTGTTTTACTTTCGGTTTTGGAACACATGTATTGCGGTTATTTCTGTTGCAATAATAAATTTTGAATGTACATCTTAGGCGGTAATATATTGAAATTTTTGCAACCAATTCTATGAGTTTAGCCAGCAGGCAATCCTAAGTTGTACAAAAGATAAAACTCTATTGAATAAGTATATTGTTTTTCAGTCATTTTCTTGTCTTTTTAACTGCATGCGTTTGGGGCTTTTGGTTATAATTCAAAATTGTTTCCATTTGTTTATCCATAAAAATGGAATTATTCAAACCTATTGCATTTTAATTTATGTTATAAATTTATTTTAGACTACGTCAGTACGTGAAAAACAGAGCTAAACTCTTAAATGACTCATGTTGAAAACGAAATTTTCTTGGCAAAGTTTTGTTTCATTTTCTGAAATCTGAAGGATTGTTTTGCAAACTTACTAAGATATAATTTTAAAGTATCGTTTTACAAACATGGTTTTTGACAATCATTTGAGGGTTTGTGGTTCTTTGCGTGGTGCAATATTTACTTGGATAAAACTCCAAAGAAATATTTCTAGAAGTATTTTAAGTTGTAAATGCAATATTCATCATTCTACTACCTTTTAAATATAAAAGAAAAGTAAATCGATTGGCCCTAGATCTACATTTTATTTAGAATAATTTATAGGATATAACAGTTTCCGTGTATATGATATTAATTGATATTATATACGATGTCGTTTCCAAGTGTATTTTTTTAAAACATGTTTGTGCTTGTTGTGCTTGATGGTATTTGAGGAAAAAATTTCCCAGCTGATTTAAATTCAAAACAGGTTCACACAAATTGAAACACAAAACGAGATATTCGTATTCTGTATTTCTTTTTTAATTATCAAGTTCTCCAACTGTGTTTCTTCTTTACGACTTTCATTAAAATAAAAGGGTCCAAATAAACTATATCGTTTTCACTGATTTATTTATTGTCGGAACCATAAAACGTAGAAAAGTAAAGTTCACATGTTTCTGTTTTAAAACAATGATTCAAATTACACCTTTTACTAACTAACACGAAGGGAAATTATTTGGAGAAGAAGTGATGATGTGTGAAAAGAGAGTGCAGCAAAATGCAGCCGATTGACTCGTCTAGCGGTTAACCAGTTTACATAAACATATATTGGTTAACTTCCGGTAACCAATAAATGTTTCGTTTGCTGATAAATTCAACATTAAGATGAGAAAATAGAAATTCAATAAAACATAAGACTACAAACGTGAGATTGTATGTTTTTTTCAATAACAAAATTTTTTAAATGACATTTATTACAAACAAGATGTTTGATTGCTGTCGTGGTAAACGAAAGTGACGACTCGGCGTTGTTTTTTACCTGGACGTTTTGATAAACACATTCTTGGCAGATGCATAACACCTGAATGTTGAAGCGACCATCAATCAAATTTAAGAAATTAACATTTTTTCAATGTGCGATAACGGAAGAAACTGCGTTATGCAGAAATAGACTCTTTTTGTGGCGAGATGGACAACCTTTTCCAAGTTATAACATGCAGATGTTTAAAAAAATTTTTGATAAGGGCGTTAAGCTGAAAATGCTAAAAACATACAAAAATGCTAGTAACATAAATATGTCTGAGAATAATTGAAGAATTTGTATTTCTTACTCTGCAAAAAATAATAAAAATAATGTTTTTCGGCGAATCCTCGTCCTTTCAATATTGGACTCAACATCGCCTGTGGCTGTTGTGATGGCAACTAGTGTGGAGTTTGCAAATACTTGCAATATTTGCAGTTCTTATAAACATCAAAATACGTTTGACTCTCTCTAGCATACTGCGTTTTACGAGGATATTTGCCACAAGGCTTCATGTTTTAGCTATAAATTAAAGATACAACTTTAACGCTTGAATAAATTTTGAAACAAAGACTTCAATTGCTATGTTTTCTGCTACAGTGAATGCAACGAATCTGGCACAAGCTGCATACTAGCGGAAGTTTAAATACAGGCCTTTGGTTTAAAGCTATAAACAATACACACTTTTTTAATAAGAACCAGTAAGTTTTTCCGCGGTTCATTGTCCTAAATTTTGTGGCTGCTTCAACCTCAATTTGTTCTTAATATTATTTCTGTGAGCGGTTTGGAATGATCGAGAAATCAAAACAAAAAGACGAGAAATTAAAAAAACAAAACTGATCGTTTTTCTTTTAAGGTGATCTCTTTAGATCATTTATGATCTCAGATTATTGACCACTGTGTATTTTGTCAATGAATACATGTATCATTTGGGAAAATAGAAAGCAGGTAAATATATATAAAGTGCTTCTGTGTTTTTACTGTACACATTGCAAACGTAAATTACAAGATTCAGTAAAGTTTCAACCCTTAACACTTTTACTTTTTTTTCAGCTTCGGCTTCAGCCTGAGTTTGATTTTATTTGTTTTTAAATTTTCGGGCCAATTCGATCTTCATAAAGTTATTTTTATAAAAAGTGTGTAAAGCACAACCGTACAACGGGAATTTTCTATCGTTCAATCAGGTCAATAACACAACTTTATGTTAAAAAATGAAAAGAAAAGTTTTATGCCCAGACTTTAAGGTTCACCTATCTACACAAGTTTTTTTGAAGCCGGTAGCTTTTATTTTGTAGTTAAAATTGACCATTTTTTAAAGCTATCTATATCAAAATGAACAAAATTGAAAAAAAAAAAAAAAATAGTCATTTTCAATTCCTGAGTCTAGAATATTTATTCCGTTAAGTATATTATTATTATGTCTGATATAACAATTATTATAAAGAGTACCAGGATATTGTTTTAAAATACTAGAAACATATAATGAGATTGACGGAAATATCTAGCTGTTCATGTAAAATGTCCTCAGTGCCATCTTGACTTTTTACCGAATTTCTCGATCAGTGCAGTTCACATAAAAAAAGCTTTCCCCATTGGGACGCCAAACGCTGCTCACAAACACAGTTCACATAACAAAGAAGCTGAAAACCTAAAATTAAAAAAAAAATTAAAGTCATAAGTTTATTGAAATTGCTTAAATTTGTATCCTTTTCACTCTTGATCCATGGTTTACAAAGATGTGCGAATATCCATATTTGGTAAATCTTGCGCAAGAATTCCAAAAAGTGATTTTTTAAAATATAAGGCTGTTTCCCACAGGCAATCATTAATTATGCCCCTTCTGTCTTAAATGTTGCCGAAAAGTCTGCGGTCTATGAAAAACAACACAAATTGCACAGAGCTATTATTGCGGTTTAAGCGGAAACATCTCAACACGCCCATCCTTGATTATTCTTCCGCCGCAAGCATCCTACGTTATATTTCACAATTTGTAATTTTGAATGAATTATCGAGGGTAAGTGATTCTTTCTTTGTCGGAAATAGATAACAATCTATCACGTTTGGAGCCATTACAAGAACGAATCAATACCTTTTTTGTTCGTTTTTGTCGCTGCATTTAACATAGAGTCGATTCATATAGTTCAGATAGTTTGTTTTGGCTTTAAAAGAGGCAAGAGTTTGTATTAATTATACACAATACTGTAAATACAAAAATTATAATTATGAAGAAATTCAAATAAATAATAAACTAGTTATTTCTAATAGAAAGTGAGTGCTGCGAGTACACTATTTTGTTAGCGACAATACTGTTCTATTTTTGACATTTACCGTATATATTGAATTCAGTTGAACCGCTGATCGCATGTATCGTGTGTACAGAAATTGGACAAGTTTGAATAGTCCTTTCGGCCAACGGCCTCATGGGCTATTGACTCGTAGTCCATTCGTCCTCGAGGTCTAATTGTTAAGTAACCACATCCCACAAGCATTGCACTTTTCAGGGGCCGCGGAGCGAGTTTTAGAGTGGGGGGGCAAATTTTTGAGTCAACTAAGAAATATTTTTACATGAGATACACCCTCACAAATTTAGAACACTTATTAAAGTCAGAAAAAAAAGTGGGGGGGCAATTGCCCCCGTTGCCCCCCCAGTTCCGCAGCCCCTGCTTTTACCATCACTTATGGAAAAGAATAACATTGCGTTAGCCCGTTAGGACTCGCGCAATTTGAGCTTTTTAAAACACACTCGTGCAAATTAATTCCCTATTGAACGAGTAAAAGTTCGATTTCTTGTTAATCATATACATGAAAAAAAATAAAAAGATGTCTGTGAAAAAGCAAAACGTGGAAGTGACGAAGTGGCTATTCATGCGTGCACGAACAATGCATGCCTCCATCGTTGTCATAGAAACGTCTGCATTTTGATTGGCTTATTAGCTTGTAACAGTTCATGTATGCACGGACAATTCATAACTATATCGTTGTCATAAAAACTTCTACATTTTGATTGGCTTATTAGCTTTAACAATGTAATTGCACAAAATTACACATTTCTGCATGAAATCCCAAAGTAATTGAGCTGCTCTTGACCAATCAGAATCGAGTAATTTTTTTCATGTATATGAATATTCATAATGTTATTTTATAACTTATTACAATCTGCACCCAGCCCAATTTCAACTGGCTGTTTACAAACGGAACCAAGACTAATTTCATAATCACTGAGTCTGTTGACAAAACATTTTGCATTTTCATTGTACGCCAGATTTTATGTTTTTGATTTTGTGTAAACTTGGTCCCATGCTGCTTTTTACTGTGATATTTACCCGGTCATTTTTAATTTTAGTGAGTACTTTGTATATCAAACTAATTGGACTAAAACACTCCTGGGTATAAATTAGTTTTCATTGAATGTTCAGCTCGTGTGAACTATGCACATCACCATAAAAGGAACTTATCTTTTTCAAAGTCAGTATTACCGTACCACGAGCCTCGTTCGAGATTTAAAATCCACGTGGTATCAAATTATAATGAGTAAAACAAACTGTAAACTGAACGCAAAAGAAAATAATCTAAATCTCCCAAAATTTAAAACTAAACCTGGTATACAATGGAAACACAAAGAATTTGAGAGCACAAGATGACACACGAAGACTAAATTGTGAATTTTTCAAAGTGTCTGTTAATTTCATTGTTAACATTTCCGATTTTTTGTAAGCATTGTATCCTATTGCCCGTGGTTATTTTCAACACCGCACTCTTGTTGTATGATAATTTTGGAATTAATTGGAAGAAGATAATGGAGATGGGTTAAGCGAATGAAATTTAATCAATTTCTTGGGTTCAAACGTTTGTGTCACGTAACTGAGGGAACAAGCGATCACCAATAGTCACGCCTGAAGTGATTTATGTGTATTTCAATATTGCAAGTTATGAAATGGGACAGCAGGAATTGAGCTATCATTGATTTTATCTATGCCATTTTACAACAGGACGATCATTTAATAAATAACTACAGATATAATTTCATGAAAGAACAAGGAACTCAGAAGAGTTTCAGATAGAAATTGTACCAATGACATTCCATACACAATTTAAACGCTCTATCACTAAGTCACGAGGACCTGTATGGCTTGAGGTCACCATCTATTATATGACGTAGCACAATTTTTCGCTGTTACTTCGCGTAGAGTCAAAACGAAAAATTAATCAAGCCTTGTGACTGGTTAAAGCAGGCTCGAAGAAAGCTGTATTTAGCTTTCATTTGATTGGCTAGAGTTCTAACAAAAAAAGTAATAAAACCGCATTGGTTAGCTTAGACATTTTTGGCTCTCAGTAACATAATCTATGTTGGTTATTATTGTTTTATTGATTGCTAATTAACCATTAGACCTCGAGTTCGAATGGACTACGAGTAAATGGTCCATAAGGCCGTAGGCCGAATGGACTATTCAAACTCGTAGTCCATGAGGCCGAGAGGTCTAATTGTTTTAGTATAAACCTACTAATCGGTCAAAAGGGATGTACAAACTAAATTATCGATGAAATCATCTCATATTATAGCAAAACAGACCATAAACAGGGCTCGTTACTATTTTTATCCGCCATCTTTTTGCTACTCGAAGACTATTACTATTAGACCACTAGTAGCGTAGCCAATCAAAATGCAGGATTTGCAATAGTCCACTAGCAGGCACACACATCCCGTGAAGCCACAAGTTTTTTTCCGCCGGCGGGGCTTTTTTGACTGAAGCTTGTGATAAAGGATACAGATGGTGGTAATTGGTATGTATTTAGTGGTAATTGTTAAAGAATATACTATAAATTATTATTCTATTATTTTTTTGTTTGTTTTAGTGGAAGAGACCGACAGGAGAATTTGGTCCGTGTGGTCGCTTGGATATTTGGTATATGTTTATATGTCTGTTTGGTATTAGCACGGTCATTGGCTTCGCTATATTCCAAGCTACAGTGAAAAGCAAAGAACCCGAGACCAGTATTATCTTCAGCGCAATATACGTGCTGTGCTCAATCCTCATCCTCATGCGAGTAAAATATTTCTATCAATGGTTTACTCAGCGCAGTATGTTTTGGGAAAAATGGCTGGTTCTTAACCAGCTATGGACCATAAGGTCATCTGACCAGATACCACAAGAAGTTATGGTTTCTACCGTATGAAGATGACAAATATAAATATATTTTGCTTCTAGCTAAACCTTCATGTGGTTAAGAAAGAGATCTTAACTTAAACCAGTTATCGAGTTTTTAACTTTTTGGGAAGACATTTAAATTGTTTGAACTAAAACTTGTAGCGTTTGTACAGCGGATATTAAACGGTGGTTCGAAGATGTGAATTTTATTTTCAAGTGATGAAAACAATATATTTTATGAGCGCTGCGAGCAAATAATATATTGTTTTTAACGCGAGAAAATAAGATTCATCTGTTCAAACCAACGTGTAATGTTCCTTTTATTATATTGACAAATGAGGAAAACTAAAATTTAAAACAAGGAAATGGCGGGAAATTTTATTAGGATGCGCGAGACATGCATTTGGTAGAAAACTTTTACATATCTGTAAATATGGAAACTACGAGCGTTTTAGTTACCGTAAAAACACCAATATTTATGTAATGAACCAGATCTCTTATTTTACAGGCCCGTACGCAGGGAAAGGGTGCGCCCCCAACTGCCGTAAAGGTCCATAAAGTCCACTCAATTATAAAAGTAATGAATAAAAAAGTAAAGTTTATGATGGAAAATGATCATCAAAGCATATTTAAAAATAATTTTATTTACCTGTAAAAGAATCGCGATAATAAATTAGAATAAAATCTAATTTGTCTGCCCAACTAAATACCTTAGATCCAAAGTTATTTTTACATAGAAATTTGTAATTTTTCTGCTGTCCTGAAAATATGAAAGTTGTGATAAAATGACTTCATGTCTGGGGGGTAGGTCCCAAAAGTTTTGTTCACACCCCAGCAAAATTTTTTCGTACGGGCCTGTTTTATTATATAAATAAT
>JAOBAY020075113.1:0-11354 GCA_025331085.2 Zoanthus sociatus
CAAGATCTGAGCCGTCGAGCGATTAAACATTAGCCTCTGGCTAGGAAGAATGGGCAACCACTTCCATCGCAATAGACATAAAATAAAGTATTTATTTTATCTTATTTTATTTTTTAAAAGGAGCTCGGCGAAGCACCCTCTATCTAGGAGAAAACCAAAGGTGTAGCCCAGCTCAATAGTAGCAAAGCAGGGAGAGTTGACGGTATTCCACCTGATGTATGGAAACATGTAGGACCTAATTTATAAAATAACTGTTTTAGCACAGAAATCAATTTCTTTATTATATGCTAGAGCAAGAATTCAACACTTTTAGAACTGCTGACGTCATACCGTCGTGTAAAGTTGAAAATGTCAAAAATGTTACATAATAATGTACAACACGCAACTGTTGAAATCATATTTATATTAATTAACAATGAACGAGATGAGTTTGATGGAATGTTTTTTTGATAAAAATATTGTAATCATCAACTCTTAATGTATAAATATTGATTCAACATTAAACTGTTGATAATTATTTAATATATAAGAATAACATAATTCAAGTGGCAAATACAATTTAAAGAAAACTTTAGACGTCTATGGACTGTTTTATTCGTTTCAAAACATTTCCACAAGCAATTTCAGTTTTGAATACAAGATTCAACTAAAAATCAATTTTGTCGGAATTTTTGACGTCATAATGACGTCACATGGACGTATTACAGGAATAAAACTAGATAAAACACATTGCTTTATGATATCCTATTTGACCTCCAGGTTTGACTTCAATATCTTTTATCGTTCCAGAGTTATAGGCCACGAGCACTTTATGCCCCTCTTCCCCATCCTTCCTTCCCATCCGGTCCCAGGTAGGGATAGGGTTAAAAGCCTTATCAGCATGGCATAATTGAAGGTTATTATATTTGATGGTAGTTCAAAAAGTTAAGCCGGCTACCAGCATGGCCATAGTGCCCAATATAGTGGCTTCAAGTTAGCTACCAACACTTTGTGCTGTCTATACTTGAGTTCATCTTTATAGCCACATCCCACAAGCATTAAGCTATTACCATTACTTTCCCCACATCGCCATCGGCTTGCTGTTAGTCAGTTATGCAGTTCCAATACCAGAGCTGTAATATCTCATCCGATGTCAGAATGGACAAGGTAGTTGACAACAGACTATCAAAAACTAACAGCGCCTTTGGCAAACACGCCACTCTACTCTACGTCTCCAAGGCTTGGAACACCTACCACAGGCACATCCGTCTCTTGGAATTAACACTTCCGCCAGCACTGCCACCGCTCCATTTTAACATCTATTGGAGTAATTACATCACAAATATCAAGGTCCTCGAGCAGGCTGAAGTCCCAAGTGTCGAAGCCATGCTGTTGAGGCTCCAAGTTTGATGGGCTGACAACCGCTTACCAAAGATTGTGATGTACATTGAACTTTTTCTGATCACCGAGGCAAAGCGGCTCTGACGAAGTGCTTCAGATACTGTCAAAGGACATCTCTCAAAATCTGCGCCATTGATTGCCAGTATTGTTTCGACCTGGCGGCTAATTTTGTTATTTAGTGCCAAAGTAACTATCCGGCTGTCGCCCATTTAAACAAAAGAACCGGAGATACTCTCTTAAGGAAAAGCGTAAGAGGAGAAAGGCCCGAGCTGCTTCCACTCCCTCAAGCCCTGCTTCAACCTTCTCCTGCAGACACTGATCAAGGACCTGTATTTCCGCATCAGTCTCTTCAGTCGACGTAGACAACCTTCCTAATCTTCGCTTGCGAAACCAAGCCATGATACTAATTGTTAGCTTGAAAGCTAACTTATAAATAGACAAAATAAAAACATTTTCAAGTCTTAGGACAATTTAATGACGTCACGAAAAAATCGCTGAGGTCAGCACAATAGTTTTTTATATTATCATCTCCAAATTACTCTGAGGCCGCATGCAGAATAATGTAGAGGCTGTACAGAAACGTTGCCGTGCTAAACATAGATCGTGTAGGCTTCGCTGGGAAGGTATTTGAAGTTAAAAGTGAAATTCCCAGGTCCGGCAATATGTTTGTTTAATTGTTGTTGTATATCCATTGTGTTATATCCTCATGGGACTTAGTGAATATAACCAATAGACTGCAAAACAGTCTCCAGCTCTCCCTTCAGTCCCTCGCCCCCATTCCATTTTTCTCCCGTCCTTGCGTCCCATAATTATGATGAACGCGCTTGGATTTTCGATTTCCAGGCGAAGGAAGAGATTGTTTTGCAGTCTAATCGTTCAGCCATGCAAGCCTCGTTTTACTTTCTCTCGATTTGAAGGTAATAGGGGACTCTGCTCACAGGGTAATCATCGTTCTTAGTTTCCAAAATGAAAAGAGATGTTAATTTTTATGTCTTTATACAGTCTGATGGGAAGCCTGTCAAACCGCAGCGATGACAGACTTGCAACAAGCAAAACGGAATTGAACTCGACACACTCTACCGCAAGGTTATTATCGTGTTTTAACTGAAGCTTAAGTATTTATATATTAATATTGATTAACTACTTCCGTATTTTGTTTTATTTATATGTAATATCTTGTTTCTTCAATAACTTTATCCTTATTTTATTTTTTCACTACTGTTTTTTTTTTGTTTTCATGGCCATAGGGTATTTAACAATTATCCCCCGAAATGGAGGTTGCTTTTAGTGGATATTTACCGAGCCGTGAAGTGGCGAGGTAAATATCGATTGCTAGGCACCAACACTGAGAGGGATAATTGTTCTAGTATTAAACTAGCAGGTGAATAATGCTTTTTAAATAATTATTTTAAAAAAATCTTTATTAATCACTGACCAAAAACAAGTCTCACAACAAGTCTTCCGCAGTCTCTCTCACGTACGATCAATCAAAGCGCATTCTATGTTTTCACGGGTGAATGACCGAGGTGAATAGCGCAGGATATTCGGTTTTTGATGAACCAATCAGTGCGGGCGAAAAGTGCTAATCACATGCTAGCTTAATATTACCGGGTAAATAAAATTATCAAAAAATCCTTTATGTGAAAATTGCTATTGACGGTTAAAGAAAAAATTCTCAAGACTCATACGAGATATTTTTAATAGCTAAAACCAATTGCCACTAAAACTTGATATTATCTAGTTTTTAAGATTTTCATTACTTAGGAGCAGCTATTGAAAGCAGACTAGGTTCTCGCACAATAGCGCGGAAAGTTTTGTTTGTGTTTGTAGCTGATAAATTTATGGTATAAATTACTTATCAAATTCTGGCCTGTTGCTCAATAAGTCAGCGTTTTGACTAGATAACTCAATAATAATTCTTACTTCTTTTTATCTGTCTTCCAGTGTTGACGCTCAGCTTACAGCCGTATTGGACAAACTTCTTGAAAACTATGACATCAGGCTAAGGCCAAACTTTGGAGGTGAAGAGATGTAGTTCTTTCATTACGGATCATTCTCTTTTGATTCCTTTTCAAATTGTTCTAGATAATATAATATTAGTACTGGTTCTAAAGTTTTGTTACCTTTTTGTTACAGTGTATATAAAATACTCCTTATTCCTCTTGTTAAAAGGACTCTTTATACTTTACTTAACGATAATGAAAACAATGACGATGACGATTATTACTACTATCATTATTACTATTATTATTATTATTATTATTATTATTATTATTATTATTATTGTTATGGCTGTAAAAGTGATTGTTATGATGATGATGACTTTGATGGTGATGATTATGATTATGATGACGACAATGATTAAAAGTAATAATATTATGGAAAATATTAAATAATAGTAGTAGAAGTGGCAGCAGCAGTAGTAGTAGTGGTAGTAGTAGTAGTAGTAGTTGTAGTAGTAGTAGTAGTAGTAGTAGTAGTAGTAGTAGTAGTAGTAGTAGTAGTAGTAGTAGTAGTTGTAGCAGCAGCAGCAGCAGTAGTAGCTATAGTAGTAACAGAAGTAGTAGTAATACCAGCATGCAGTAGCAGTTACAGCAGTCCAAAAAAGCTATAAGAACATGCATACTCTTGTTTGCCTGAAGAAGGGCAAAAAATTTCATTTTTGTACACATGCAATTTTTTTTTGCGCTGCAGAAAAGTATATTAACTCGTGTTTTCTTCCCATTCAAAAGTTTGTGTAACGACGTTGCGTATAAATATGTTGGCAACTAACGTTAATTTATTTTTTAACAGTAAACATTGCAGTAACGTGTCTACCAATTGAAACATCTCGTTTATATTTGGTGCCTTTAAAGTGACATCACTTAGAATAATTCCTTGCCTGACAAACGTATTTTTATTATTTTTGGTTACCTATGGTGAGCCAAGTTTCAAAAAGGGGATGCTTCTTCTTGCTCGTCGACGTAATTTTCCCTTTTTTCGTCGATGCCATGTGAAACAGTCGCTGCCACAGGCTGTCACTGGTAGCATGGAGTGTTTCTTGAGATGGCATCGACTGTTTCAAATAGCAACCACAGTTTACGAAAGGGATAACTGCGTCGTCGACCTTATAAGCTATGTATCCCACAACTCCTTGCGGCGCGAGTTCAAACTAGATTATTCCCATCAAACGCAAAGATCGTTTATGGTTGAAAATGTTTAACAAATATTTCGGCCGATATTTCGGTTCATCCACTCTGACATTCACACGAGCGTATAAATTATTTTGAAACAAGTGACAGATATATCTCAAATGCATTTTAAATAAGAAACTATCAAACGATTTTAGCAGCGATCCATTTACTAAATGAACTACCGAAGTAAATTTTGGTGCTGAAGACCGGTTCAGATATGCCAAGACGAGCAAGTATCTTGTATGTTTACATGATTGTCTTAAACAAAACTGCCATTGTCATTTCTATTTTGCCAGCGGGGTGGCGGATGAATATCAGTGTTCAAGTGTATAACGTTACTGCCTTCTGGCTGGTCAGTGGTACAAAGAGAAACCAACTGACATTCCGCGCAATTATGGATAAAATGTATTACAAATATTTGACCATATTGACTCTAAAAGAGTTTCAAAATGCATTGAAATGCGTTACCATAAAATGTTAGACATTTTAAAAACCGACAATGTTTCGTCGTCAACTCAACACATTTTTAATAAAGAATTTAGTTGACCTATTAACAGTAATTAACAATTATTCGCCGACACTGCTGAGGTGAATAATTGTTTTAGTATATACCACACAAACTGAATAACTAGCGGACCAAAGAGTAACTTTATCTGTGACAATATACCGAAGAATGGTCGGACAAAAAAATTCGCGCCGTGCGATGCACACTCGCGCGCGCACACCAAGTCACAAGATGTAGTAAGTCAGGTGATCATTTGAAGGAAAACGAAATGAATTGAAACGCACGACTTCAAAAGTTCGATGAATTCCACTGAATTACATGTTTTTTTTATCTGACACGATATTCAAACAAAAGAAAAAGAAGTGAAACGGAAAGCCATTTTGTTCTTCTTCAGCTAGTCGGAGGTAAATAGTATTTGGCTAATCGCCTCCGAACTAGCCAATCAGCGTGCGCAAGAGGCGCTATTCACTTTCCTGTTCGAATTCATTCACAAGCTCTAACAAATTAAATTTGTTTGTTTTTTTAAGAAAAGAAGACGCTCTAGAAGAGTTCACTCGGCTACCTAAATTAATTAAATTATATGAACCTTGTGTGTCCAGCTGGCGCCTCAAGGAACTGCGAGAAACACATTTTGTCTGGACGACAAAAACGGATAAACAAACCTATTTTATGACTGGGCTTACAACAGGTAGCCCAATGTGATACTAGCCAAGGGGAGGAAACAAATTGAGCCCGAGAAATGATTTAACAGACTGGACCCTACTTGACAATGTCGGCGTATTTTGAAAATATCAAGTTTTGGAAATTTGCGAAACACACACGAATTGACAAATCCTTTCATTTGCCTTATTAAAAAAATCCGCTTTGGAGAGCGGTTTTAAAAAGATGCGGTTTCAGTGAGAGGTTTTACTGGTTTCGTGTGGACGGAAGGCCGATTAGCGTAAAAATATTGTCGTTTCAAAAATATCCGGATTCGTGTGGCGGACGGGGTCTCGCAAGCATAGTTACGTAACAAAATTCAATTGCTTAACTTATAAATGCTTTACAGTTGCGAGACATTGAGACATTGTAAAACCAAATATGAATCCCCGAATTTATTTAATCGCAGATAAAGTGTTAAAATGACATTCTATGTCTTATGACCAATGTGTATTTTTGAGTTGTGATGCTTGAATTGAAGGGCATAACACGTACTGGTATGAGGACTACAGCAGGGACGCTGACAGCAAAGAACAACAGTAAATACAATAACTTCACGTTGGGATTTATCAAGCTGAGCACCTTCATGGAGTAATTGTCGCTAAAATTAGAACATCAAAACAACCTTTTTATAGTTCTCGGGGACTACAACGATTTTTTTTAAAATAACAAAAACGTTCTCAGAACTTGTTTAAATTCATGGTGATGAACACAAAACGCTAATGACCCGCACACAGAAGTAAAAGGGCGAATCAGAAAAGCGATTTTTTGGGTCGGCTTTGTTGGCGTTCCTGTCCTTGTTGCTTGAACGCAGTGACTATACGCCCGGCAGCCAGACATGGTCTTCAAATTACCAAACGACCGGCGGTCCACATTTTTCTAATATATCTCCTTAAAACTTACCCATTTTCAATTGAAAATGTTTAGACTTTATTTAGATGCCTAAAGCGCTTCCAGACGAGCCAAAATTCCGATTTTTGCGTGGCCGGCAGTGTCTGGCGAAGATTTTTACAAGTGTCACATTTGGATGTTTCGCATACAATGTACAGAGCCGACGTAAAACACAAAATTTGAAATTTTGGCTCGTGTGGAAACGCTTGAATAAACTCTAAACATTTTCAAGGTATAGGGGAAGGAGCTCCTGATATGGGTAAATTTTAAGGATATATATTTTAAAAATAAGGACTGCCTGAAGTTAAGTAAATTGAAGATCGTGCCGGCTTCCGGACGTATAGTCACAATTCGTTGCATTTGCTTTTTAACAAATGTCTCTCATTTATGACCAAACCTTTAATTTAGCCCCAAGTTTAACTCCAATCAGTCTCGGAACCATTAGCTTAGAAATGTAGCTGATTGTGCATGAAAAAGAAACACAACACAAGATGTAGTCTCCAAGATCGAATTAATAAACTCAATTCTCGTGTTGCGCTAGCAACCTAGGACGCGACGACTAAAGAATAAATTAAGTTAAAACGTCCTTTTCCTCTAATCATCGCATCTCCTTTTTTCATAAATGTGTTCTATATATTATTTCATAACAAGAAAAAAAAATCTTAAACATTTTCTTCTCGAACTGGTTCTTTTACTATGAATCTTGTTGTACGCTGGCAAGAAAACATAATTTCCTATAGTTTCTAGATCTATTATTACTCATCGCCCTTCTCTAATCGAGTTAATATCATATATCAAAACCGTTATGGGTTGGCCAGTGAAAATTTAAAGTGCTTTCAGAAACTATAAATAACATTGTGTCGGCTTTATTTCCATTTATGAGTTAATTGAATAAGTTAACTGAGATCAATAAATCAAATACTGTATTACAAAACCGTGTTTGTCTCTTCGTAGACCGCGCCATGCCGATAGGTTAAACACTATTAAAAGGTCGAGACCTTCTATACAAAACCAATATTGACTCAAGCCGTTTATATTAATAAGCTTTTGTTCTATATTGACCTATTGAAAACCAATGTGATATAAACTTGAAATATTGTATTTGATACTTTAAATTACTTTTAAGTACATCGCCGCTTCCTTTTTGTTTTATGGCAAATCATCAATTTGTCAAAGCAACGGATATTAATGATCCACGCTTTTTGTCAACTATCATTTCGGCTTTCTTCTTTTATTTTTTCTTTTCTTGTATTCCATTTTTTTCTTTTCTGTTGCTTTTTCTATGTTCCAGTTTTGTTGTTTATTCTCACCGATTTTTCTTGCTTTTTTTTTCTTAGACAAAACGTTTTTTTACGTGCGGTTAGTTTGTATTCTTTAATAGTATGATATTACACAGTATAATCCAATATTAGAGTGCAACGCGTGGTCGACGCCCCTGCCCGATCGACCATGTAACGTTGATACCAAGAAAAACAAGAAAAACAACCCCCAAAAAGCTTTGAGAGGACTACTCTTAGAATACTGTTGTTAGTACTTTCTGGTCATTTAAGAAATAGTGGTCTTATTTTTTTCAAGTCTCCAATTCTTCCTGTTGTGCGTGAAAAAATGCGGACTTTAAACTTTTCCGGAACTGTTTTGCAAAAATGACATTTTGGCATTGAAAAGTAAATTGCCGTGGAGTTCAATTTAAATTTTTATTCTTGAATGCTGTTCTGTTGTCGTTTTTTAATTGCTGTGGTAAATTCTAGTGTTATTCTAGTATGAAATACATTTAGCAATGATCGACCTTTTGCACCATCGTCAAAAAGACCGCAGTTTAATTAAAAGGTTTATAAAACTGACTGAGTTGGGAACTGTTTAGTGTTCCTTTCGCCCTTAATCCTTTTTTCAGACAGTCAAACTTGGAGCGTTAATTGACTTTATCTGGAAAGGACTAAACATGACTATTTGGTGACGAAAGAAAACTTGCCTGAAACCACGATAGAAACCGTTATTATAACGAGATAGTTACGCTGGATGGTCATTTGCTGTCCTGCCGCCTCCAACAAAACTGGTTCTGCGAGACACGTTTGGAAACGACAAACTAAGATGGGAAAATCAGCGCTAAAGATGATGGCCGTCCCAACTTTAATATTTCTTCTTGTTGTTCTAAACTGCTTCTTTGCCGAAGCAGCAAAAAAGGATAGGTGCAATTGCAGAAGTTTTTCTGCCTTACAGAAGCAGCAAATGAAGTTAATCTTACAAAGTGAAGCAGTGAACCTACGAAACGGACTGCAACAAATGTGCGGCAAGCGAAAACCAGCAGGTATACAGTATTTAAAATCTCTTAAGAACCATTTGGGTGATCAAATGCACCCTTTCTATGTGAACTTTTAACATTTTTACAAAGCAGATTTTTTTATTTGTTTTTTGGGGGGGAAGGATTTCAAGCTTTAGAGATCTTCACTCTCAAATTTTCTAAAATAACAACTGTCATTGGGTTTACATCTGCTCAAAAACCTTTTCTTGTTTTTCCTAAGTTGGTGAAACGCAAATCTTGAGTTAAGAGCCTGTTTAAGTTAGCAAACTAGCTGTTTGTTTGAACACTTATATAGGACAACCGTTTTCGATGCATGTAAGCGGAACAAAACGTATTTGTAAAATTCACCTTTAAGTTGCTAAAATCTTGGGTATTTTGCGTTGTTTTAATTATAAACACATTAACCAGGGATTAATCCTTTTTTTTTAATTTTGCAGTGTACATAGTAACACAAATTCTTGTTTTTCTGTTCTGAAATCTCATAACCTTAGGCCATGTTGCATTGAGAAATATGAGCTTTAAAGTACACGCTCTTTTTATAAGAAAAACTGTATAAGAACAATGAAGCTCAAAATGGCCGATTATCAAGAAGAATTTAAGAACAGACTTAGGCTGAGGCTGAAAAAAAGTGAAAATGTTTTTAGTTGAAACGTTACTGAATCTAGTAATTTGCGTTTGCAATATGCACAGTAAAAACACAGAAGCACCGTTTCACATTTAGTATATCTATTATTGTCCTAAATCAGCGGTGATACACGTATTCAGAGCATGTATTACTAAAAGTTCCCCAGACGACCAGCACTCTTTTTCAATGTCTTGTCTTTCAGTTTCGATATTTATATTTCAAGCCGCTCACAGGAATAAAAACAAATTAAGAACAAATTGAGGCTGAAGCAGCCAAAACATTAAGAACAATGAGCCTCGCAAAATTTACTGATTGTTATAAAGAAAAAAGTGTGCAAACTATTTCAATAATTGTAGCAGTAAACAAAGTAAAAACAAAGTTTTCCTCAGTCTTATAAAACATTTTTGCTTTCAAAACTTGTGCAACGGAAAGGAGAGAAAATTTAAAAACATTTATAAAAAGGGTCATCCAGACTGGGAGTTTAACTTTGGTGTAAAAGTATAAATTCACAAGGAAAAATATTGCGTGCATTAGCTATTATTGGAAGATTTGATATTCAATTGATGTTACAAACCACAATCGCGTTTGCTTAGAACCGGATTTGAAATGTTGCCATAAAAATTAAAGTTTTAAGTAAAAGGTAAATCTATTTAGCCTATTCCGTAGCTGAATTAATTTCTTTCAACACATCTTGTTTCATGCTGGTGAAACCTCGTCAGGTGGGATTGGTTAATCGTGTTGTGAAATATTGGCCTTTTAAAAACTTAAAGTCTTGCCACCTACAGCCGCTTTCGTCATTTTGTCAACGTAACACTAATTCAGTATATATTATATTTACCTAACTAACTCCTAGAATAAAAGTCCGATTCAGCCTAAGATTTTCAACCAAATCCCAGCGCAGTACTTGCCCAGCATTCGAAAAAGAGACATAGTACGACTTGTCTCATATTGTAAACCACAGAAAAAAAAACAAAGAAGAAGAAGACAAGAGCGTATATGATTTTGAGGACGAACCAAACTAATTTCAAATTTTATAGGGATTTCAGCTTACACCTTAAATAAACCATTTTCTGTAAATTAAGTAAAGCAATACTTGAAACGACTCGGATAAAAACCAGTATGTACTGAGTCATTTATTCATCACAAAAAGCCGTTTGCAATTAAAAATGTTAAAATTGCCAAATAGTTTTTTAAATAGTGATGTTTGCGAGCAATCAAAAATCGTTTTACCGCTGTTTAATCTTATATTGGATCAGGTCGTTAAACCATAGACCATTGTAGTTTCTCGGAGTAACTACTGAATACCCTGCTGCGACCCTGCCAATATTGTTCTCGATTTACACTCCTTTTTTTTATAAGAACCTTTTTTTATAAGAACATGAGGCTGAAAATCGCCAAAAATTGAAGAACATGTTAACAACATGATGCGGCTGAGAAAAGGTGAAGAACATTTATTTATGATGTTAACCTATTGCAAATAATTCCTACAGGGTTATTGAAAAGTTTGCTTCTCGGTGGGCTTCTTGTCTAAACTTCTCAGATAACAATTTTACATCACATGTTTTTCATTAACCAAATCGCAGTTCTTACAGATATATCTCTTTAGACAAGTCGAGAAAGTCGGTACAGTTTTATCAAAACAGTACAAAGTACATGTACAAATCAATGTAAACACAAATGTACCACATACGGTATACATGTATTTTTTATATTGTCTAAAATCAGTAAAGATATTTTAAGAACATGTTTAAGAACATTTGAGGCTGATATCCCGAAAATATT
>JAOBAY020075124.1:0-11354 GCA_025331085.2 Zoanthus sociatus
GGTTTGATACCGTGGTCGCAAATGAGCTTGTCAGTGGTGTGGTATGACGTAGGTTACGATATTCAGAGCATAAATATAGCAGTTCGGTTTGAAATTTTGATATTTTTTGGGCAATCTAGGTCTTGTGAAGTTTTTTTATTTACTAGCAGCCAAATGCCGTACAGTAATCATGGCTTTTCCTTGCTTTAATCATCCTAATATCGTAACCTACGTCATAAACAACCGCTGACATCACATATTGAGCCACCGATCAAATTTTGTTTATTCGTTGTAAAACATTAAATTTTTCTAAACTGCTTGACTAACAGCTTAAAAAAAACTTCACATTTATAACCGTTCTACTATGCCTTAATTTTCAAACGATGAAAAGTCAATTTTAGGGTTCAGTTCTTCTTTATAGATCATTTACGTCAAAATCCGATTCGGTACTCTCGGTTTCTAGAACAGACAACTTTCTGTCTAAGTTCAATTTTCCCTAGCTCTGACTAAAATCAGTGTTGATAAGTATCGTGTGACTTCATTCTTATATTCATGAAACATCAGCTTTGGGAAATGGTGCCAGTTTAAAAGTGCAGCTGTTACATAATTTATGAGTTATTCATTTACTTGGTTTAACTTTGAACTTCTCATAAACGTCTTCTTTTAGACCTCAGAGTGTTGAAGGAGGATCTTCTTTCACATCACGCGGCTCGCGATATTTCCACCTGTTTAACTTTATTGTTTGCGGGCACCCCCATAAGTCAGCAGTGTGCAATGGTAATATCAGTGTCCGCACAGGAAACAGGGTAAGTGGCTTGTGTCGTCCTTTCGATCTTGATATTTGAACTTTAACAAAGTCATTTCCTTACTTTTTTATTAATGTTATATTGTTGAGAATGGTAACAAATAGTGGTAACGGTGATGATGATGGTGGATTCGGTTGTAGTGGTGATTATGATGTTGGTGGTGATATGACGGCGGTGATGGTGAGATGGTAGTGATTGATTGTGGTGGTGATAGACGGTGGTGATATGACAGGGTTATATGACGGCAGTGATGCTGTGTTGGTGGTGATTGATGATGGCAGTGATGGTGTGTTAGTGGTGATTTGATGGTGGTGGTGATTGCACTGCTGGTGTTTATTGTTAATGCCAGGAGCTCAGTTGATGAGAGTTTCAAATCTAAAAGACGCAGTCAGTTCAAGAAATTAGTAACAAACAATATCTCGAATACTTGCATATCTGATTCTTTTTGCTCTCTGTTTACTTATACCCAGGATCTATATGCACTATTTGTATTTGTAATTGTGTTGTATTTGTTGTGTTATTATAGTTGATAATATTTATATTAATGTCCTTTTTTATTCTTCTTGTTTGATTCTTACGTGTCCTCTCATCTTTCCTGTGTATAGCAAAAACAAAATTTTAGCAGCCATATCAGCTACTTAACTGGATTAGTATTTGCTATTTTAAGTAGCTGTGATCATCATCTATTATTTGTATTAACTTTACTATAAAGCAACTTTTGTGTAATGTAACACCATAAGGACACAAATAAAGTATTGTTGTTCGCATTAATAGTATTAATTGCGTTAATGGTGGTTGCGTTAATGGTGGTAGCAATATTGATGTTTATTGCGGTGATGTTCTCGCGGTGGTTGTTGTTGTGATTATGACGTTGTAGTGCTGATTATATCGATTATGGTTTTGTTAGCTAATAGCATGGCATTTATGGCTATAATACCGCTGAATTTATATCATAAGTAATGGTAAAAGTAGGTAATTAAAAGGAATAAAGCCCACTACCAACGTGGCCGTAGTGCCCAATATAGTGGTTTCAAGTTAGCTACCAGCACGTTTGTGCTAGCTACACACGAAGTCATCTTTATAGCCACATCCCACAAGCATTGCGCTTTTACCATTACTGATGTTCGTTTTGGAAACCTGAGCCTGTTTGCTGGCTATGCTATGCTGATAAGGCCTAGAAATCTCAAAACAGCTGCTAATAAGATCTAGATCTTACCTCATTCAGGGGTAAACCCTGGCGTTCTACTACACGAAACAGCTGTCCATGACTGCTAGCAATCAGGCTCAGGGTAAAGCCCGTAGTGCTTCAAGTTAGGTACTAGCACGTTTTTGCTGCCTATACGTGAATTTATATCGTCTATTTCTATGTTAGGAAACTGAGAACATTACCGCTCCAGTTTGTCGAGTGACCATTATCCCAAACAGTTACAATCACAAGTCGTTGGCAACACAGCCAATGAGGTTAGTTGGATTTGTTCATTAATAAATTTAGGATGTCAGAGAAACAAGAGTAACAAGCTGAACTTCTGTCATCACATTATAACGATTTTCATTCCTTATTTTGCGTTAACAAGCAATGTCACAACTGGAAATAGGAAGGAATCGTGAATCACTAAATTTTATGTTCGATTATGTGTCACTAGAGAAAGTAGCTTGTTAGAGAGAAGCTTTAATCTAGAAATTACCTGGGAAAGTCCAACAGTTTTCCTCTGATAAAGGTTAAGATTCCTGTAAATTATTATTAGGCCAAATAAAATAAAATAGCTGCCGAGTTAACTTTTTTTCATTTTTGAAATATAAAAAACTTATGGAAGCAAATGTATTTTGTCGATCCCTTCCGTGAGCTGAAATAAAATAGCAAGTTTGCTGTGCTTCTTTTGCTGCAGGAAAAAGAAAAAGAAATGCAAATAAAAACCTAATGCTGCATTTACATTTACAAACATTTCTTATGAGAAACCGGCAATTATTTTGTTTGGTCTTACCAAAACATTTCGGATGAAGAGGATTTTACTTTGTTGTTTCACATGAGGTAAAGAACGTTCAAGTAAAGATTAGAAGAAGAAGCGCAACTACAAATAAGTACTTTAAATAATTTATTTAACGTCAATTGCGAAGGAAGTGGGTGCCCATTCTTCCTAGCCAGAGGCTAATCTTTAATCATTCGACAATTCAGATCTTGGCGTGAAAGTCAAATTTGCAAAGCTAGGAAAACTGGAGTATCGAGAGAAAAACCCTCGGAGTCAGATTTTGAGATCGACAAATCTCAGCCGACATGTGGAGCTCAAAAATAGTTCTCTAGTCGTAAAGGTGGGAAGCACGACTGATGACCACTGGGTCAACCTAACTAGGTTATGAACCTGACTGGGTTATCAATAATCGGGTAATGATATATTTTCATTCTAATCCATCCTCAAAGCCTTGGCGACCAGCTTGTTGGAGTTTACGAAGATGAGGAGGACCTAATAGGAAACACGTCATCAACATTTGTGGACTCAGGTATGAATAGTTTGTAATTTAATCGACGCTTGGTTGATTCTCCGTTAGTAATTGAAGGAACTATGGTGTCAAACATTAAAGTGTATATATCAGTTGTGGGTTTCTTGTTCGTATTAGCTGTCTTTACCCTTCTAGTGATGATGACAGTAAAGAACAATTCCATTACAATTATTTTCATGGTGTAATTTGTGTTTAAAGTTTTGAGACATCACTTCCGGTTTCACCTTGATCGAGCGATGGGAGGCTGGTAACTGCCATATTTATTTCTTGTCTGTGACTTAAAAGCAAAATTTAGAAGTGAGACACCGGTCTAGTTTTCATTCATCTTTTCCATTTTCGTGTAAGATATTGTACCTACGTAAATTGATTGATCGAAGCCCATGTATTATCAGAGTGTAGAAAAAATGTCACAGCTCGTGTTTTTTTACATTTTTCTGTTATTCTGAAATGTCCGTCGTGTTTTATCGCGCTGTTCATTTTCTATGTCATGTACCCGTCTATATGCAATTTATTTGATCTATCAAACGGCTTCCACGTCGTTGAGAGGAAGCCCTCATCCATCATATTAGCCCTGGGAACTAAGTTGAGCAGCAATATTTTCGTTAAGAATAAGTTTACGGTCCTTATCAAACGCTGTTCAGTTTTTCAAAGGAAAAATCTTGTTAGATTCAAAATTATAGCTAAAATTCGTTATTTGCAAGGTTGGAAACAAGAATATTGATTAATATTTTACCCCTGGTTTAGTGCTAATCCTCTTTTGAAAACTGAGTTCTTAGTCAGACAATGTCGTTCCCAGAGCCCACGTTCCTTCCGGTCAGCGCTGAGTCAGATTAAGATCAGCCAACTGTGAACATACATAGAAGGCCCAAGCTTTTATCCCGGATCGCAAACGTGGGAGGCCTGGGCTCTAACTACTCTAATATTTTGACTCCCTGGTGTTTTTTTTTTCATAGAGAAGGATAACTAATTTAGTAAAAGAGGAATATTGGTATTTCATTGCAAACAATCAGTAAAGGATCTTATTTAGTTTTAATGCTTGTAATTTTTGTAATTCAATTTTCCAAGATGCTATTAGTAACGCTGTGCAGTAAAACCACGTTTTAACAAATCTTTTTAACGAAGTTCTCGATTTTTCAGCCCGCCAAAAATACAGTAAGATATATGGGAGAGAACCTCGATATAATGAACCTTGGTTTTACGAAATTATTCATATAATAAACAAAACGTAAAATTTACCTCGATTTAAAGAAAGAATGTCAAAACGCGGTTAAGAGTGAAAACAAAACAGGATTTTTCCTGTAGCCAGAGTGTATATAATGTTAAATTTCTGGTGTTACATCTATTGTTTGGCTACAGAAACACGCTGTGGTTTCGACAAACTTTTTATTGTTAGTTTTCAAAACCAGTTCTAACAAAAACACAAATATTTGCTTAGTTCAGTTGAGGATCTGTTTAGCAATATAGGTAGATCTGTTTAGCAATATAGGTAGAACTGTTGTTTCATACATGCTACAGACAACAAAATAACTTAAAGTATGGTTCATTTGAAAATCGTTTAAAGTGGCCATGAGATATACCGTTACAAAAACAATTACACTCTTTTACTGTACATTGTACGAAACCTCGTTGGCTATTCCCAAATTATGCGGGGAACTAGAGAACTGTTTTGTTTTAAACTAGATGAAGTATTTGAACAGCCCGACCACGCTAGGAATGATAAGAGTTTTGGGGGGGGTGTGTTTTTTTTGTTTCAGAAGAAAAATAGAACGAGTGCGTGCGGAAAATATACTGTGATTTATATGTTTAGAAATAAAAGTCAGTCAAGAGAAAACTTACCGATACGTTTGTATCTAACCTGGTCTCTTTTACTCTAAACGCATCAAAGTTGGTCAAATGACAACTCTTAACGTGGTCTGTCATGTGTTGGTGTCAGCTTATTGATTGGTTAAACTTTGAAACTCGCCCAGTTTTCTGCGCAATTTCGAAATGGCCTATAACGTGCTATTTAGTTTTTTTGGTGCGAATTGGTCATATCGAGATTTTCGATATACCAAACTTGTGATCATAAAGAACAAAATTGTCCAGCCCCCTTCACTTCTTTAAATCGAGGCTTCACTGTAATTAATAGATGACATTTTATGTTGATATCAAATGCCGCTTAATTTGATGTCTTTTAGGCAGCCAATCACAGTATTCGTCATTTATTGATGCTGGTATGTTGCTTAACCTACTAACAGTAATTAAACTAATTAGCGTAATTAGCATCAGACGCACGGGTTGTTTAATGTGGTAAGGGATTAATATATTGCTTTCAGCTATGTTATCGTCTCTAACAAAGCTTTGTGTAACGCCATTGTATGTTTGTAAAATTGCGAATCATGTGCATCCTAACAAGCTTGATAACCAAATAATTGAGTGGTTATTAAACATAGCTTTGTCTAACGCATTTATATGTTTGTTAATTTGCGTATTATGTGAATCCTAACAAGCTTGAGAGCCAATAATAGAGCAATTTTTAAATTTTTGTTTGCCTGATAAGTTTTTATCTACACTAAACTCTCAAAGAGTTTATATAAACCGCTAAAATCGTCATTAAATTGAAATGTGAGGTTTTTTACAAGTGTTTTCGCTTGATCTTGCTTTGCCGTGACACTTTCACGTGACCATTATTAGTCTTACAGTTCGGTACGTATATGCCGGAGCCTCGCATCCAAGCAAGGTGATGTAATGTGACCTTAGTTCAAGAGAAAAACAAAGTAATTCAACTAATAGCACATTACTGTCAATGTTCTCTTGACGCCAACTCCCCCCACCCCCCCTCCTCTTTCTTCTAATGCCCACGTTTTATAGATACTTAGAGCTGAAGTTCCAATACTCAAAGTACAATCGGCATGGAATTAAATGTCAATTTGCAGTTCACTTACAAGAGATCTTTAGATCCGACTAGGAGTATGAGAGTACAAGATTTCAAGGCTCCTACTCTTTTTCCAGCAAAATCTTTGTCGAGAGGACGACTTTTGTTTGAAATCTCGTCTTCTCGACAACGAGTTTGTTTAAAAAAGTGTACGTGCGCTTAAAATCTTGTACTCGTACTCGGATCTGAAGGTCTCTACTGTGTTTTAGTATAAACGGTCTAACACACATCCTGCATTCTGATTGGCTACTCCACTAGAGGTCTATTTGTGATAGCCTACTACTAAAGAAAAGAGGGCGGATCAAACTAGTAATGAATCCCGTTTAGCTATAATATCAGGGGATTCATCGATAATTTAATTTGTACATTCATTATTGACTGATTAGTAGATTTATTCTAAAACAATTAGACCTCTCGGCCTCATGGATTACGAGTTTTGATAGTCCATGTGGCATACGACCTCATGGACTATTGACTCGTAGTCCATGAGGCCAAGAGGTCTAATTGTTGAATATCTGCTACTAACCCAGAAGTTTGAATCTCTGAGAGAATCAAATTCGGGACCATTAGCTCAGTACACTATGAACTTTCCCACTTTTACGCCAACAGCTATGAAACACTACTGACCATCGCGATTTATTTGTTGAATTTTTAGGAGAGATTGGCAATTCTACAACACATTTCATTTTCAAGTACCAGAGTAACAGGTAAAGAGACTAGTAATTGCGTGGTCACACTTGGAACATTCCCACGGGTTTTCGCTCTGGGTCTGATTTAGCTTACAGTGTCGGTATAACACATAAATAAATAGCCCCCGAGGTGGAACTAAAGCTGAAATAATTTTGACAGGCGGCTCTTGTGTTTTTACCGAATTGTGCCGTGTGATTGGCTTAGCTGATGTTGGATCATAACCCAAGATTATTTTCATGGGTTATACATTATTTCTAGTAATCATCTGTTGGCAGCTTTACCCTGGAACAATCGGTTACACTTAGAACATATACTTCTGGGAACAAATTTCTGGGAACAAAATTTCGGGAACAAATTTCTGTGAACAAAAATCTTGAACAAATTTCTTGGTACACATTTCTGGGTACAAATTTCTGGGAACAAATTTCTAAACAGATTAATTCAAAAGTACTAAGTGTAGAAAGTTTCAAAGACTTTAAATAAAATGCCTCAGAGATATAGTGCCCAAATTTGCAGTTTTTGCGGTTATGGTTGTCTAGCTCATTATGCATTCAAGCTATCAAGTTTTTCATCTTTGTGACGTAATGTTGTTTCAAACTTCAAAAGCGACATGACAGAAAGTAGCAATTTTAGCTCATATCTCGACACAGATTCACAAGAAAATGGTTTTATGTTTATTTAGAAACAAATTTTATCAGCTTTAAAATATTTTTAACTTGAATAAGTTTTCTTTTTCACTTTATCTCTCAGTTATTCTCTGTATTGAAGCAAACAAAATGACGCGTAACATTTGCTAATTTCCATCCTAATGGCTAGCTACAGAACTCGAATCTTCCCAAACCCGTAGCATCTCTACAATTTATTTAACTCTGAAATTTTGCCAGCTTGTCTTTCTTATCACGATCTTTTCAGACAACCATAAACTGTTCTCTTCATAGGCTTTTTAAGACATAAAAGGGTGCATTTTCTTATCTAGATGGGATCAAAAGCATGACATTAATACTTTTAAACATGTCTTTCTAGAGCTACCTCTGCGTGTCCCAGCGGTCGAACTGTGTGGATAACGTTGAAGTGTGACAACTCTGCCAGCAAGGTATGAAAGACTCTCTCCATTGCATGTGCGTCTTAATCAATTAAGATTAGTTTAATTTGTGTGATTATATCTGCTATTTAAAACTGATGGAGGATTCGCGTAATTTTGCAAAGCAAACGAGACTTGGTGGCAGCGCAGACAGATGAACTTTTTAAGTTGCTTGTAAAATACTAATGAAGAATACGATGCCGGCAAAAAAGTGCTCTAAAACGAGGATTTATTGTCGAGAAAGAACTGCAACTCAGTCGTTAACTAATTGAATAGAAATAAGTTTTTTGTTATTGTCATAAATGGAATGCTGCGTCGGTGTTTCTACAGAAACAGTTTTCTTAAAAATGGAGAAAGTGTACACCGTAGTGAAAATGATTTTTTTTTTGTACTGATGTTTCGAACAGGAGTCCTTCGTCGGAGTGAATGCATAAAAAATAAATAAAGAGATGGTTTTATAATAAAGCAAATCAAGACGACACAATGAGAGATTTTTACATACTCATCTGATTGTGACATCTGGATTTGCTTTACTATATAACCAACTCTTTATTTATCTTTCATGCATTCACTCCGACGAAGGAATCCAGTCCGACTCCAGTTATGCTCTAATGACGCCATATAAATCCTTTTAAAAATTTCTTGGCTCATAACGTTATGATGGCAAAATGCTAAACGTCGGCATGGAGGCATGTTTCATATTGTTCTTTCTGAATATTACTACCAAATTAGTGATTTTACAAATCGATTTTTTTTGACGTCATCATTTTAGTACTCTATGCTATTTAGCTATTAGAACTCGAGGACGAATGGACTACGAGTCAATAGCCCGTGAGGCCGTCGGCCGAATGGACTCAGTATTCAAACTCGTAGTCCATGAGGCCGAGAGGTCTAATTGTTTTAGTATAAACCTACTAATCGGCCAAAAAAGGGTATAAAAATTAGATTATCGTTGAAATCCTAGTAGGCTATAACAAATAGACTTCTAGTAAAGTAACCAATCAGAATGCAGGATGCGTGTAAGACCATTAGTAGGTTTATACTGATATCGTGTTTACTACTACTGATACTGTAAGTGTTTATTCCTCGCGACTAAATAAACCAAAACTTGTTTAGCTTTAAATGGTTGTTTCCAATAAAAATGACCAAAGTTACACTTAAGTAAATGTAGCTGTATTGAATATAATGGTTATTTTGTTAGCTGTACGGATATTAAATTTTATGGGCGCCGGTAAATGGAAGAATAATCCATAATCTAAAATATCACCCTTTGTTGTTTGCAGGGACGCATTCTTCTCCCTCCGAAATGTCCTGATGGAACATGTGATGGTTGCAAGTAAGTTCAATGTTCTTCCTCTGGCTGAGCCAAGAGTCGAGTGTTTACTTTTCTCTGACGATGTTTTTTAAAAAAAATCTTTTCCTTGTCTGTAGTCGAAAACCAAAACCTATTTAGTATGAAGCAAAGCATTTTGTCAAACGTCCTGTATAGCTAAAGTCTTCTTATGTATCCCATTTGACATTTTAATATAGAAATTATTCTTTTAACATCAGCAATATGTCAACATTGTTCCAAACAAATATTGAATTTTCTGAGTGTGTAAACTTGGTAATAATGCAAATGCACTCATCATGTAATCCAACTGTTAAACGAGCTTTTGGTTGAAGATTTCAAATGGTGTTTAAACAGTGAAAAGTCGTCTTTTAAACCTCGCAACATTTTCAACCATGGCAATTGTGCTATGGAGTGCAGAAAAGACAACTAGCCGGACTGATTAGCGTGTTCAAATGTAGGGCGTGTTTCCGTTCCAAGCATGCACACCATCTAAGCAAAATTACTGCCATTTCTTGAAAACCCGTGTTTATGAATAGAACTACAGGGATACTCAAAAAAGGTTCCAAACTATTTTTAACCATCTTCTCGCTAGCTAAAGCGTGCTCATAGATAGAAATTCATACGTACTTTACATAGCAAATTTGATAAAATTTTCTGAAGACAACCACTCGCCATATGTTTTCTGGAAATACTGATCCATGTTAAGGGGCTATATGTCACGACGATTTTCTTATTTTGGGTCAATTTTTTAGTTGGTTTACTTATGCACAAAATGTTCCTAATAAACTGTGAGGTGAAGAGCAAATGAAATGATTTAAAAAAAGCGCAACCCCGAATGATTTTTTTTTTGCTATATTTTGTTGAGATAGCATAAAAACTTGAAAACTTTTCAAATTTCAATCCATTTCCATCCTTGCCATCCGTAGCAACAAATGACAGGAAACAGAATAAATGCTGTAATTTAGTCTTAAATAACATACCTGTACCATTATTTCTGAAATTCTGGATTTTTAGAAAATGCTAATATAGAATATCCCCTTTAAGTATAGTTTAATAGTTAGTTTTTAAAGTAATTTATAGTTTACGCCTACTGTGTTTATTCCTTTTTATCGTTTGCCCATTTTTTCAATCATTTTGACTGAACATAACCCCATTAGATGCAGTCGTTTCCTGATTTAGGGATGTATTTTTACAGGTTCGAGTTTCTTTGGCGTACAAAATACGCTTGCCCTAGGTGTGAAGTCAAAGATATGGATAAAATTGTATCTGCTTGCGAGGTGAGTATACGTTATGTTGTTCAAGAAACATTAAGATCATTTTCAAAATGCTCAAATTTCATAGTATTTGGTCGGAAGGATTTTTTTGTGATAAAAATTTTGGCTAAAAGGAATTTTCGGGTCGCGAAAAAACAAAGATTTTTGGGATATTGATCGACTAAAATCAAATAACATAAAGGGGTATCGAATGGTCTTTGCAAGCATGCGAACAGTGTCTTTATGTTTGCGAGCACGAGCAATTGTCGAATTGTTTGTGCTATAGAGCGCATTTTAACGAGAATCCGAGCAAGCGAGCACTTGTGTAATTTTTGCGAACAATTCGAGGAAATGCAAAATTTTGCAAGCACTTTCAATTTGAATGGTACCATTCTATACTCCTACATAAGCGCAATGTACTGCTGGTATGATTTACTAGATATTACTGATATTTTCTGTATAGTTTTGTTTTTGACCTAAAGTTGAATTTGGCATAATGTAGATTTCCAGAAGATAAGTTTACTAAGATAAATAATAAAATTTGCTGATACAAAAACAGTAAGGGATTTTTGTAGGTAGGGTACAATAGTTTTTCAATTTTGATAAAGCAGATTTTGAACTTATGATGTTTTGGGTATAAACCACTGTTGTATGTGGTCCCGGCGTTCTCGGGACCACAAAACATATTGTTTCCCTCGGTCTCAGTCAATTAGTGTCAAGTGTTAAGCGCCATTTTCATGTCATCAAAATGTACTCCAGCATTGTTTAATTATCAATGTTGTTGCTGCGGAGCGAGCGAAGC
>JAOBAY020075135.1:0-11354 GCA_025331085.2 Zoanthus sociatus
CTTCACTCATTTGATCTTCACAGCCTTTTAAGTTACTTTGCATTTTCTCCTTCCATAAATTTATCTTTCCAGTAAACCCCAAGTTTCCTAAATCTTCTTACCTAATGCATATCCCATGAATTTCATTTGTCTAATCTTTTAACCCCCATAACATCCTGTTCACTGTAGGTCTTTTTAAAAAATGCCTTTGTTGCTAACTCTATCTGCTACGTAATCAGTTAACGATTTAAAGAAACATATATTGTACTGGGCTAGATATCTTCATCCAAAAAATGTTCTAAGTTACAAAGCCGTTTTTAGAACATGAAGTAAATCTTAATTAAACAAAATATACTTTTAAAAAAGCTTATAGCTTGAACAGCTAAGCATATATAACACGTACTTAGTATCCCTGGGCTTCAAAGCCTACATAGTCTTCACTAGCGACGCAAGCACATGTGCAAGCACGAACGCAAGCATAAGGTAATAATGCTAAGTGAAAACAAATGTTGCCTTTTAAAAACACAAGCATCATAGCACAAAATGTTTACTTGTTACACGGTTTCGTTGAATTATCTCCGCTTGAATTAAAATATTTTAATTCCTTGTCATACAAGATTCTATAGTTGTGCCTAACTTTGGAAAATTTTTCATCAAAGTCTGTAGCTGCCTCCGCCATTTTGTTGAATTGTTCAAACAAGGGGGAAACTCAAGCGAGTAATGCTAAATGTTGTCGGTTTCTCCATGATTCATGCTTGTGCAGGGGTTTGTTTTCAGTGGGAAACTGCGAACGTAAGCACAACTATAAGTATGCATAAAAAAAAAGGAAATTTTTTGAACATTTTGCTTGTGCTTGCGCTTGACAAAATGTATTTATATGCTTGTGTCGAGGCCGTTTTTACGGTGAAATAAAAGCCGTTGTGTTTGCGACGCTATACTAGTGAAAACCGAGAGAATGGCTATTTGAAATGATTATGTTTTGTATATATACAGAACACTCTACAACGACTACGAACAAATGACCGTTAAGATAGTCTTATGCACAGTTTATCCAATATTAGTGTGGCACTAAGTTAGGCAATGTCCATGCATGTCAGTCTTAAATATGGGGAATTTTTTTTATTAGCACCGTTTTTGAAAGAACGTCAGATAATTAAAAATAAATTACACCTTTTTTTAATCAACTAGTTGAAATGCTTTTAAAATCCTTTAAATTAAATCAGTTTATATTGGCATGCTCTTTCATTTTGCTATATACTCGCGAAAGTCAATTTAAACGCGTGCGTTTTAAAAAAAAATTAAAGAAAAAAAAGAGCAAAGAACACAACGAAGGCAAACGTTTTATTATTAGTATTACTTCTAAAGTTGAATGACTTTGTTGCTCAAGTAATATTGTATTCTAAATCACTATCATTCACCTAAAATAGTTAACTTGCACACACAGTGATTTTGGCGAGAACCAAGCGTGCGTGCGCGTACTACCTGATGGCGGGAATGTTGAGTTCAAGCGGCAACACCAGCCGTTCATAATTTTAAACGTTGTTGGGTAACGAAAAATACATTGCATTTTTTACGTCATGGATTAATATAATAATCTTATTATAATAAATAAAAAGAATATTAATTAGACACTTTTATTACCTATCGGGGAAAAAAGAGTATTCTATGTTAAGTTTAAAATAAAGTCACACGGATCGCCAAGTAATTTCACATTTCAGTAGCACCAAAATAAAAGCTTCGTTGCCCGCAAGTGTAGATGGACTGAAGACTTTAGCTAAACATATACGTTATTGAGTAACAACATTCCATTCATAGCCTTATAAAGGATTGGTATTTCTGATAATTAAATTGTGTTTTAGGAAATAAATAGTGTTCCATAAAGAAAAACGACAAAAAAAAGTAAATTATACGACTCAGTAGTTATGCGTAGCATAGCCATAGGGAAAGGTAAAATATATTCAGTAGAAGCGCTTCTCTAAAGTTCTATAACAAACAATATATTAAAATTCGGAATTGGACATATTTTCTGTCATACCCTATAAATTTAGATTAGTAACAGATAAACTTGACGCTTTGGTATATCATTGAATAAATCATTCTCTTTCGTTCATCAATTACGGATTGGACAGATTTCATATTTGATTTGAACTCTTTTAGTTTACTGATACTAATAGTTGAAAAATAAGCAGAAAAAAAAATCATAAGAAATTACTAACAGTTTCCATTAACTTTCTGTAAATAATTTGCATTTATACAACTCAGAAAAAATACTTTAAAAATTTCTTAATAGAAACATTTTAAAACCGCCAATGTATGTTGTTTTTGTAAACAAAACCGCGAGTGGAAATCTTGCTTAGGTTGTTTTAAATCAGTAGTTCCAGTTATTTGATAGCGACAAAAAATGTTGTGCTAGTAACGGAAAAAGGGAAAAGAGTGTAGTATTTTCTCCAGATTGTGCAGTGCTTACAATAATTTCACAATCTAAACTTTCAAACAAGCAGTTCATTCAGTTTGGTTTGCTTCCAATAAGAGACGGCATTTCAGCCGGACATGCAGAAACGTAGCCTTTGTAATCGTATCAGGAGGTGAAAAAAAATTATTGACTGTACCTTTAGCAACTTGCATTTTGAAAAGTTTTGAGAAAATGTATAACGGCATAGTTGTTGTTAACTGTGTTACGATTCTATTGCTGAAAGTATAAGCATGTTTTAAACGTCGGAGTTTTACTAAACTTGTATGCAACTGGAGGAGAAAATTCTTCTGTTTTAACTCTCATGAGCTGTTTGCAGTTATTACATGAAGTTAACAATTTTACTTAAAACTATACGACTGAAAGTGAAATAAGTAGTGCACCATAAAAGGTATATAATTAGGATTAAGAGAATCTAAGGGCTGGAGCAATTATTAAGTGGGATATATAAAATGTACTCGATCTAGATTGCAAAGTGCAGACGCGAGTATTGAGCCCAATAGGCAGTGGTAGGTTTCAATGCACTGTATAAATATTTTAGCGACGTCCTACTAGCTCCAAACAATTTTTGTCTAGTTAATAACTGTGGTAGAAAATGATCTGATTGAAAAATTAATTGATAAGATTTGCTTCTTTATAAACAAACTAAAAGAGAAATCAAATATGGCACTTTTGCAATTGTTGTTGAAAAAGGAACGTGTTCAGTACTTCAGGTAACTGAAATGAAACCGAGTTTCGAGTTTTTATATATCTGTGTCCTCTGTACTGACTACTGTCAAATTGTTTCAGCAAATTCGGCAGTAATTTGATAAAGGAAAACAGAAGACATTTTTTTAATAAATGAACGGGGCCGTTTTAAAATCTCGATCTATGACGAAGATTAACACCAAGATATGGACAGTATTTGAAAATAGAGGAGACAATAAGTTTTGAATTTAAATTTTGATTAATTAATACAAGAATTTTCAGTTTTCACTTTTGCTGGTCTCATTTACAATCAAGTTTGTTGTTCCTGACATTTGTCTCCCATACTTGAAGCCATTATTTGATTTCCAAGAAAGCAATTATCGAATATAAATATTTCCGTTTTTTCAACAATTTGATGCGTAAAACTTATGATTCTATTTGACATTATTTTATGCTCTAAAACTTTCCCCTTCTTTAAACACTATTTCATTTTCACGAATGCGCTAGTTTGCAGCGCTTTGATGAACTTGAGACGGAATGAAAAACATATTGAAGAAAATACCGGCTTCCTTTGGCGCTTCCTGATCAGGTTTATCAACTAATTCCTGCAATTTACATTTCATTTTCTCGAATAAAATCAACTAGTTAAGTTATTTATAAGACAAATCAATGCAAACCATTCGAATAAAGTGCAGCCGGATGAAGGAAAAGAATTTACGAAAGCTTCACTTTTTGTGTTTGCCATCTTAACAAAATTGTGTAAACTTTTATAGCCAGAATAAATTAAACCAATTGAGTCTGCAAACTAAATTTGAAAGGAAGCTATGACGTTTGTTAGTCACAGTAAGAAAGAGAATAATCTGAGGCCGCAGTAATAATATAATGAAAGTAATAGCAGGGTTCTCTTTTTTCTCTCTTTAAATCTTATTTAATCTCGTTTAGAGATAAAAGTGGTCTATTACCTTTGATAATCACAGCTAATGTATTCATTAGGCAGGATAATTTACGTGAAAAAATGACTTTTGTTTATGACGGGTGTGCATTCATTTCATGCCAACGGAAATCCAATTATTTCAACAAAACGAGTTATCTGTGCACGAAAAACCTTTATCTGCCTAAATGAGCTTTTATTGTAAACAGTTTGCTTCCTTATAAATATCCAAATCGATTTCTATAAAACGAGACTGTCAGGCTTTCTTTACCGGCTCAGGCGCAACTCTTTGAAGAAGGAAAACACTTATCTTAAGAAAAGTACTTCGAATTTAATTTCTGGTAAGCGCTTTCCATTTCTATAATAATTTATATTGTGTTAAGACACATACTGCTTTTCCTTGTGACGTTTTAAGGGTTTATGCCTCAAAATACAAAAAGAAAATCCATAAAGGAAAAAAGAAACAGAAACCAAATTTTGTTCAGTTTTTGTACACAGATAAAGAATTGACTTGTTCGGATAACTATATCATTGTCTGCTGTTCCTATGAAAGCTAGATATACCTTAACTTGCCAAAACTCAAAACTCTCTTTCAGATCAGATGGTCAATCATTTTTACCGTCTTGAAGTATAGAAAAGATTGCCATTGGCATTCTTCTGAATAGTGAATTGGAAGTTAAAAAATTGGAATAAATAATCATTTCATAAAGCTACTGGAAGTTAGAAAATTAAAATACTGAACTAGTCATTGTATAAAGCCAAAGGTATATAAAACAATTATTCCCTACAGAAGAATAAAATGCTTAGTGCGGTACTATCCACTCCCCGGCTTAAATCAACTCTTATGGTTTTTTGAACTGATGGCTAAAATCCTACAGTGCGGGTCAGGTCGTCCTCGCTTTAAGATTAAGAAGAGTTCACTACGGTTAGAGCTTTTAAAATAATCATCCTATCTAGCAAAAATGGATAATTATTTCTACTTACCCAGAAAGGGTTTTCGGTTTAGTAAAAAGTGTTTCAATGACACTCAACAGGCAAGAAAAATACTATAACGAAGTCACCGCAGAAATTGGAACGCGACTCGCTAGGTAAAATGATTTCAAACATAACATTCCATTGACAAATAATTGACGATATGTCTCTCGAAGCAGGTAAAAAAGCAAATTCGTCCATACACGGTGTTATCGGTGTCCTCAGAGGTAAATGTAGCAATTTTCTTTTATCTTATGTGACGGGCTTTAAGATTCATATGTTACATTTAACCGAGGCCTAGGCTTGTGTTCAGTTCGAGTATTTTTGAAGATCCAAACGCCTTTAAAATATTTAGGTAGCTTTTCGAATGTATAAATTCCCACTTAATTGATTAAATTGGGTTTTAAAATAATAACTCGTGCCAGTTGTGGCAAACAGATAGGAGGAATTTGAAATTAGATAAAAAAATCAGTGTTCAAATGCAAGAGATTTTAACTATTTTCATACATTTTTAAATGCTTTCAATATAACAAAAAAATCTAATCAAATTAAAGCTTTAAGGCTGCTAAGAAACATTGAACATTGGGATTTCATATTTTTAGGAAAGTCAGCCAGTTTGCTATTTGTTCTTTTTTGTGAATAAGTGATGCGGTCAAGTCAAGTTTAATTAAACAATAAGCAGGTGAAACACGATTTTATTTTGGAAATTTTAGCTGTAAAATTTGAATGTTCTTTACTAGACTTAAACCTAAGTCTACGAGGTTGTCAAATGGTAGGAGATATCAGTGATATAACTCACTACAAATAACAGTAGTATGACATTACAAGAAAAGGTTTCATCTGCTTTTGACATGTATGATTTGATTGCTGCTATAATAAAACACTAACCCAAATCGTGGTAACAGAAACGGAACAAATATCGAAATTCGTTATAAAACACTAACTAGAAAGATATTGACGCAAAGCGGAAACACGGCAATCGGAAATACAAACTTGAAATTGATTTATATTTGTATCCTTTAAGTTCAACAAACATCAATGCAAGTGAAAAACAAAACCTGAAAATTCAATAAGACTGAAAAGTCAGTATTCTGTGCAAGTCCAACCGTGGAAACCCTGCTGAGCCGTCTGGAACAGGTGCTACACGTACTGAGTCAATCGTTGATCGCTCGTGTCGATTAAAAACCACCCGTAAACTATCGCGTATGTTGACCATTTATAATTAGCCGCTTCTCTTATACCATTTTAAAAATAGTTAATTCCGTTAAACTCAACGGTCAGTGCTTGAATGAAATTTTTTAATTATCGCAAATATCTTTGTGGTATAAACACCCTTTGTGTATTTAATGAAGCATGTGGTTTAGCTATGGGCAAATTTCCCTATTTGGTGATGAAATATTTCCTCACCATCTTTTAAAAATAACCTTCAAACTATTTCCCATTTAGTTCCTTTCTGTTAAAAGGAGCGTCGATTAACGGCATTAAAATTCTAATCAGTCCAGTTATTTCTAATTCAAGGTCAATATTTTGCTTTTCTATAATACTATTCCAAAAATCAGAAAGTGAGCACGTAAGTTACGTTTTCCATCTTTGTCTTTGATGAAATTCTAAGCTTGCCAACGGAACGCATTTTACCATTACAATTTCGAAATAGATTTTTCAAATAAACTTGTAAACTTATTTACCCAAATGACCACATTGATCGCATTGGTTTTCAAAAAAAGATGATTGCAATTATTTTTTTCTTAACTTTGAATATGTCTGTCTTTATCACAACTCTGTCAACAGCAACAGAACTTCATCGGTCGGCAGAGTTGGGTCGATAACATACTTTAAAGGTGTAATGGCAATTGAACTGAGTAGATTCGATTTAGTCGGAAATCATACTCGTAATTTCAAAAACAGCACGAGCGCGCAGCGTGAGTTCGATTTGAAGTTACAAGTATGATT
Source organism: Zoanthus sociatus (assembly GCA_025331085.2). Lineage (NCBI taxonomy): Eukaryota > Metazoa > Cnidaria > Anthozoa > Zoantharia > Zoanthidae > Zoanthus > Zoanthus sociatus. Next base: position 6,990 of record JAOBAY020075135.1, read on the forward strand.
TCAGACCAAAATTGCACTCTAATCAGTTCAATTACCAATTAATTATATCCATGAATGATAAGCAAGTGGAATGCTGCTCACATATTGTTTACAATTGACTTGATTATTTGCCGCAATACCAAGGGATAATTGATATTGTCCATTAATTCTTTGTAGGCCAATGACCCCTAACGGGTAAATTATCCAGATAAGTCATGTCTGCATCCGGTATATTACAATTTTGAAGGGCATTACATTCTTTTTTTTTTACAAGAATGTTGTTTTTTTGGACAGAAGCTGGATTTTCTTATTTTTGACTGATTTTTGGCTGAAAACATCCTTACGAATATTCTTAGTTTCGGGAATATCGGTGACACGGAATTTCTGTTTTTACTGATTGTGGCGTTGCAGTGGCTTTGAAAGTAATAGATCTGTATATGGATTTGCCATTTGGAATGAGAGTGCAATTGCAATACTTGTATTAAATCAGTAATGCTTATCTTTCAAACATGCAAAATTATATCCTTAACAAAATCTGAGCCTAAATATTCTTAGACTTTGGCCAATTTCAGCCTCAATATTCCTTTAAAGTATATTCTTGCAAAAAAAGAGAGAGTGTATTTTAAGGTATAATTTGCCTCCTTCTACCAAGATGTGTTCGATCGGTTAATTCTCCCATTGTCAGTTGAACTGGCAATGACTGCGGTACACAACACTGTCAACAGCCACAAAAAACTCATAAAAGGACATTTGTCAGTTCCTCCTGAAACTTCGCTAGAACGTTCATGATCCTCATGAATACTTCTATTATTAATCAAAAAGTGTTGAAGGAGAGAAATATAGTAATGATAGCAAAAATTGTATAACAGAATGCTTACCTAGAAAGCAGTTATTTCACATCGTGGGTCAAAGCGAAGGACGCATGTACATACGTGATAGAAAACTCGTTTTAGTGTACTCCATTTCATCATACTAAAGACTCAGAAACTGCTAAAATCCGTGACTAAAAGTGAAAGTCGAAGTAAAGGCTAGCTTTTGTAATTATTATTAGTGAATAAATAACTTTGACGTTGGAATTAGGATTAATACTTTACGATTGGATTTCTAAAATTAAGAGTTTTAAACCGTCCTCGGCAATTTTTGAGCAACTTTTACTTAGCGTTTTCAGCAATTTTTTGTACTGCGAGCAACCTAAAGCAACATTTGCCTTCCTTGGCAACTTCGGAGTTAACAAATAGTTAAAAAGATAAAAAAAACAGGTTTTTATTATTAAAGCACTACCTTGAGGCTTCAGTCATGGTAAGGTACAACAATGCAAAGAGACTGTAGACTTGATAAGATAAAGGCTGTGAATGGGGTCACTGTCTAAAGTGTATAGTCCGGCAGCACTATAATATCTATAGCAAACATTTTTATGTTAAAGGGGAACTGAACCCTAAAATCGACTTTTGTCAAACAAAATCTGTAAAAGCGTAAATTAAAACGATATTTAAATTTTTTTTTCCCTCGTGTAGCGCTGATTTCCCAAGAAATAGTCAATGACGTCGGATATGGGAAAGATCTTTTGCGCGGCAAAAGCGAATAGAACAGGTTCAACGTTGAAGCCAGACATCACACACAACTTAAACTTTTTAACTTTCCCACTCAACTGTGTAAGCGAGCCCACGCTCAATGACCCCAAACGAACCGAAACACGTACTTTCTCGACAAATCAGCGTAACACAAGAATAAAAACTTTTAAATACGGTCTCCACACCTCTAAGGATTTTATTTTGATGTTAGGGTTCAATTCCCCTTACAAAAAAGAAAAATCATTAAAAAATACTTTGTCATATAGGCCTATTTCAGCTAACGCCACCCATTGTTATTAATGTACCCATCGGATGTCGATTGGTTCTGAGAACAAAGTGCGTTATTCAGACTCTGGTAGGGGGCACATTAACATGAGAATCTGATTGTTTAGAATCAGATTGCTGATAAAACAAGGAATTGATCTAATAGTTACCTTGAGGTTAAAGATTATATTGGTCACAAGAAAACTATGTTACATTATACATACAGCGTCATGTTTTGAGTAGTAATCTTGAGATCACTCTCAAAAGTAAGCAACTTTTCAAAATTTAGGTGGCAACTTCTACATTTTTGAATTTTTGAACATCTTTAAAGCAACTTTTAGATACATTGTCAAACGATATTTGCTGGATTTATATACTAGCACAATATATAAATGCATATTCTGTAATGGTTAAAGTCATATTGTACTTAAAAGCCTTATTTTTCGTTTTTGCGTTAGCAGATTGTGTCATGGAGTCCAAGAGAGTCTTAGCTTTTCTTCTGATTTCATGTGTTGTGCTTGCTGTTCTTCTACACACAACCGAGGCACAGCTTGGCGGTATGCGATGGGGACGCGAGTTTGAAGAAAGCGGAAAGCTCGGGCGTTTGTTGCGAAAATTCCAACAGAGAAGAACTTTTGATGATAACTATGCCAAAGGTACCAAGCAATACATTTAGTACAAACTGCATACCACAACAAATTAAGTTTGACTTTATAAGATGAAATTTAAAAATGATCTAATTCAAATTCAGCTGAAATTGTGTTACAACTTTTCAAATACCTGACATGCTCGAAACGCCAGTTCTGGTCTGTTTCTTCCACTTAGGGCACTTCTCATCGGCTACCAAGTTGCGCCTTAACATGTGAGCCGCTAAAGCGGACTTTCTAAAACCCTCAACTGTGTGACCTCAACTGTATGAACGAGGGGAGAACTTGTATATCTATCATTATCACTAGTTGATAGTTGCTGACAAAGTTAGTTTTCGCGCCGACAGTTCCCTACACTATAGAACGTTACTTACACTGATTATCCAATATACTAATTTTAAGTTTATGAAATCAAAAGCACCAAGTATTCGTTGCTTCTCCTCCCTCCTCCTTTTCCTTTTTTTTCTGGAGCTCGTACGATTTTTTCTCGGTTAAACAATCATGTCCCTAAATGGCGGAAAACTTGAAATGAACAAAAGATTGCAATCTTTTGGGCTCAAGAATGGATTTCTTCTCTTCCAATAAGCCTAAAGCTAGAACTCATACACCCCTACCTCCAGCGTGAGCCGGCAGTAACGCAAAGAAGTTCAACCCTTAAACTGGTCTGTCTAGTTCTAATATAATGCACCCGCATAATTCTCTTTAGTTCAAATATAATACACCTACAGGGTTACTTTATGCTTTGCATTCTAAACTTTCGACTTATACTTTGTTTTCAACAGATTTTGAAAAAGATTTTGAAAAAGCCTGAAGACCAACGCTTATGAACAACTTCGGCCAATAGAAGAACAAAAAAAATTTTAGAAATAAACATACAAGATCAACAAAACATTTCCAAATAGAAGAATGAAAAACTTGTAAAATACTGGTAATATAACAAATCGCCAGCCAAATTCAAGACAAATACCATCATTAGAAAAACATATTATGTATGTTAGTTTCTTTTAAATGCGGTGAATTAAGAATAAAGCTGAATAAAAACAGTTGAGTGTGTTAAAGTTTCTAGTAATTTTTAGTAAGTGAATAATATGCTTATTTTCATAATTATTCATTGTAACATTTTCTTACCACATCCCACAAACATTATAGCCTTTCATTTTACTTATCTTTTCTACGGGGAACCTCAACCTATATTTGTTAGCTAGCCACTACAGTAAGTTTTGTCGTTCTGCTACACCGTAACAGCTGTTTTTATAAGATCTAACCGTGGCAGGTCGCCCCTTCAGGTCTGTTGTTCTGCTACACCGAAACAGCTTTCCAATGTTGTCAACATTCGGACTGCCTCATTTTTACGTATAGTAGATCGAAGAGGTTTTAGGCCTGCTACCAACTTGGCCATAGTGCCTAATAATTATAGTGGTTTCAAGTCAGCTACTAACAGGCATGTGATATCTAGACTTTACCTTAATTCTTTTTAGCGTTTTCGGAAATTTCTGTCTTTGTATCATAATTACACGAGTGATATTTCAAAATCACAATTTCAAGAGCCCGACAAATAAGTAAAATTTGGGATTACCCAAAAAAATAAATAAATGAATAAAAATAAAAATAACTGAGATGATTTTTGTAGGCCACTGCTAAAGAGCGAAATAGCAGCAAAACAGCTTATACCTAATCTAACCTCTAATTCTAACAATAACCCCAATTCTTAACCCTAACCCTTGGGTTTAACAGTGCCCGTTTCTGTACTTAATATCACGCATAAATCATACGATCATCTCACTTTTAAAAACAGACAACAACAATATTTTTTGAAGCTGTGTAACAGAAATATTTGCGCGTAATAAGGTTTTATTATTTAAACATTTAAGGTGTAACAGAAATATTTGTACATAATAGGGTTT
>JAOBAY020075146.1:0-11353 GCA_025331085.2 Zoanthus sociatus
TTTTTTTCAATTTCTTTGATTTATTTTGAGCACTTCAAATGACAGTTTTATTTACAAAACAGTACTTAACTGTATCGCACACGACGGAAACAGAGGCCACGAAGGTTGATTTCTCCCAAAATACACAAACAAAATTATATCCAAGAACACACAAAGGAAAAAAAACATATACCATTAAGAAAAAAATCACTTTAAAAATGAACGAGAAAAGAAAATATTTAACTCGTGTACACGGACGTCGTACGTACGTATGTACGTAGGGACGGACGGACATGACGTCATGACGTTGAAACTTCAACTCGATGGAAATACAATATGGTGCTCCGCAGGAACTCCGCTATAAGAGAGGTCTTCAGAGACTAGCACTACAAATGCATGGCTCACCTGTTGGTAAATAGGCATAAGTTGGTCTTCTCTCTCCTTCAGCTGACGTTCACATGATTTTCGGTCTTTGATAGGAAGATCTGTGAATAAAGACAATTGCAGCTTTACAAAGTCGAATTAAAAGATTAAATTGAGAAAAAATGAATACAAGGAACCAAAGATATAGTAACATTAAAAACATCACCATCAAGATTACCATCATAACAACCACCATTAATGCCATCATTACCATCATCATTACCACCACCATCATTACCACCATCATCATTACCACCTGCATCATTACCACCATCATCATTACCACCATCATCATTACCACCATCATCATTACCACCATCATCACTACCACCTGCATCATTACCACCATCGTCACCACCATTACCACGATCATCATTACCACCTGCATCAATACCACCATCATCATAACCACCATCATCATTACCACCATCATCATTACCACCTGCATCATTACCACCTGCATCATTACCACCTGCATCATTACCACCTGCATCATTACCACCTGCATCATTACCACCATCATCATTACCACCATCATCATTACCACCTGCATCATTACCACCATCATCATTACCACCTGCATCATTACCACCTGCATCATTACCACCTGCATCATTACCACTATCGTCACCACCATTACCATCATCATTACCACCTGCATCAATACCACCATCATCATTACCACCATCATCATTACCACCTGCATCATTACCAACATACCATCATCATCAGTGCCACCATCATCGCCATCATCACCATAGTGTAATACTAACCTGGAGCAGCAAGTGTCTGAGAAAGACTGTTGTACTTATCATCCAGCCTACGCATGGTCTTCACTAAATCTTTCTTTCGGAACTTGATTTCTACAGTGCCTGCAGGCTCAAGGACGCCTCCTCTGAATAAATGAAAAACACAAACATTTAAAAACAACCGTAAATAAAAATAAAACCCCTGTATATACGTCAATATAAAGGAAAAGCCAGGTTTTTTCATATCATAATTTACTGAAGATGAAATCTTATCACTGAGTTTATTGTTAATTTTTAATTACTATATTACAGTAAGTTTATTTTTCCTTAAGGAAGGAATCTTGGGTTTATTGCTGGAAAGTTTACTAAACCAACTTCAAACTAACATGCTAATCAAAGAATTTAAATGATTGTGAACTCCATTACCAACCTGCTCTTCTCGTCTGCATACATTTCCATGACTTCTGGGTTGATGGTTGGGTCAACTACAACCCAGGCTCCCCCGCGTAGTTCTCCGTGAGGGGGAATGTAAACAAACACAGGGTGAGTGTAGGAGCGCAGTGCATCTACAATATAAGCGCCATACTTCAACACACTTTCATACATATCCTTCTGTCCTCCAGAAAAACCGCGCCAGTTGGCAAATATGATTAGTGGTAACTGCTCCTTGTTAAAGTCCTGAATTGCTTGAGCAGTCTTGTAAGCGGAATCTGGGTACCACACTTGACCTGCTTGGGTTATTATCTGTAATGACCGGAAGACGAGTTGATAATAGAGAACAATAGAAGAACAATTGCTACTGTTTAATATGTTGGGAATATCTAACGAAAATTATCTATACAGTGAACAGTTTGATGCAATTTTCTAGTCTTACTTTGAGGAGGCCCGCTAAGCTTCTACAAATTTATACATCGACCCGGTCAAATGAATATTTTAGGCAATAGCTAACAATTGTCAATACACTACTTAGAATTGAATGAAACCCATACAAATCTGGAGTTTTTCCTCTATAGCGTAAAACAAGAAGGTTCTTTAAAACAAATTGGGAAGCATTGATCAGTATTGCGAAAATATAAAAGTTACTGTGACTCAAGCAACTCTGTTTTAACATTTTTCACAATCAAACTAAAGCATGCAGATTTCTACAACAAGTCGATCTTTTTTCAAAATGAAAATAAAGCATGCAGATTTCTACAACAAAACATTTGGGACAAATATTATAAAAAAGGTGATTGGTTGACCTTGGAATCCGAGTCTAGGTTTCCAGGATCTGCGGCGATTACAAATTCAACTGCTCTCGTCTCCACAGCAATAACGCCCATAGGAAATCCACCCAGCCTGTTTAAACCATGTAAATTATGTCAGATACCTTTTTCTAAACTTGCGTTTTCTTCTTAAAAGAAAAAAAAATACCACCGTTGATTTCTATAGGTAAACAAGAACAGAATTTTCAAAAATGTCTGTTAAATTTGAAGCTAGAATACTTTCTAGCATAAACACATAGATGCATATGGAAACAGAAGATGCCAATATAAAATGTCTTGATGATAATGAATATTATTTATCAGATATTTTCTGCCTTACCTTGCTCTCCCACAAACAACAGTTTTAGCCCAGCCGTCCAAAGTCTCCACAAAGGAGCCCCGATCGAAAAATCCGCTCTGCCAAGCGTCAGCGTTATCTGCCAAACATAACATATATGAAGTAATGAGAAAGAGCCTACAAATGACATGGATTGCACAACGGACGTGTTTTAGGAAATTTCTTTAAGTTAGATGGATGGGCTTTTTTAAACTGTTTGTACTAAAGTACAAACAAGGGTAACAAACCTTGTAACACTTTCTGCAGTGACAGGTGGTCATTAAATTAATCATAAATTTTGCATGAATTCTGGAATATGAATAAATGTTTGCCACTTTCTTGACATAAAATATTGACGGAAGTGCCAATCTGGAAAACTATTTCTGTATGTCGATATCTTTCACATTGATAAATAGTTATACCTAAAAACGTATTTCTAAACTGCTTTAAGAAATTTTGTTATATCTAAATAGCCAAGGACTAAAAACAATATAAAGTAGTCACAAATACTTTTGTACCATATGACCTTAATAGACATTTGTGTCAAATTTTCAATGTATACATCAAGAGAAAAAGAAAGCCAGAAACACGTTCTGCAAAAATCCCTTTACTTCACTTATTAAAAGGAACGAGTCTCTTTGATACAACTTTCTATTTCAACTGACATGCGCAGTACTCACCAGGATGAGGCCGCCCGCACAGAAGGTGTCGTGGGTCATGATGCATTTTTGGTGGCTCAAACTCTATTTCTCTGTCAACCGGATCAACCGGGCTAAGAACTGGCAGAGGACCGTTACGTTGCTATTGGCCAAAAAACATACAGGATCAACTGGGTTCGTATAAAGCAACAAAAACAATAACTAATTTTTTAAATGGCCAAGAAAAAACCATCAGGATAAACATCTTGCTCCAAGATCAAAAATGCTGTGGAAAAGACAACTTAGCCCCTTACAAAACAAAGTGTACTAACAGTACAACCCATATTAAACAAATATTCAAATAATCCTGTTTAAGCGAAACGTTCTTTTTACCTTTTATGTTTATGATATTTAATGTCTTAGCCATTTTGTGCTAATATTCATATATTGATTCAAACTTCATTATATTTTGACTTCATAACTGCGTGAGTATCGTCGTAACTCCATTGTCTTTTTGGATTAGACTTTAAAATGTTTATAATCACCACTACATGATGATTCTGCGAAGCGAATCAATCCTGATAAGAGATGAAGTATAATTTACGATACTAATGTTACAATGCTGGTCTACAAGACTTTATGAACTTGCAGTAGGAGAAAGAAAAACAGTTCGCATCAAAAGTAAACAGTTGCAGTCGTCCTATCAAACATCGATAACAAAAGTCATTCTTATTTAAATCTCATTTATTTTGTTTTTAAAATGGAAAAACGAACTACTAAATTGCATAAAGCTGAGATAAAAACGAAATCGATTTAGGTGCTTTGCACTTTCAATTGTACAAATTAATGCCGACACAGCAAACTCTTACCTTCGGCACAAACGACAACCACTGCATGATAGCACAGATGCCACCAAAGTCATCCGATACCACAACGTGTGACACACCTGGAAAATGTCAATCGAAATAAAGTCATCAGAAACCTCACGGAAATATGCTAGCTCTCATGAGTGAACAACGTATCCGCAAAAATAACAACGTTAGAGAACTCAATAAAAAAATCACATCAAATGTCTCAAAATTGACCAAATTCTCTTAGTAAAAAGTGGGGAAAACAAGCACAAATCGTTACTCTGGACTGGTTATCATATTGGTAAGGTTCCAAAGCAGCCGCACTAACACTTGAGGTCTTAAATTAACTGAAGAAGAATCTGCTTCCTCTGCTCAAACATCTGCAAACGGTTAGACCATCAAGTTTCCTGAGATAAGGTAGTTAAACCGCTAATCCACTTTCTTCATCCTCTTTCGAGGGGTTAAAAGGGCTCATACACGTCTTATCATGAGTAAGATAGTGATCCTGATGTTGTGTTGTTTGTCTGTTATACTCGAAGCATTCTTAAAATATGAATGTAGGTGAGCTGCTGTAGCGGAAGACCAAGGACTCTCAGCTGTCAACCTAAATCTAACATATCATAAGGCGGAGTAAGGTCAGATTAAATGATCTACCAAAACTGTTACGTAAGGAAAAAACAATGCTATCATTTTAGCTCATGCTAAAAAAAAGTTATTTAAAAGTTATTTTTACGGTAAAGTTAGTTGCTTTTGATTGGTTTAATTAGCGACATTGGGTATTTTTAATCCAGAAAGAAGGAACGAATTTAGGATAACGAACACAGAGAAAAAATTCCAGTTAAAGATATGAGAAACCTTGTGAAAAGACAAAACGATCAAAGATTTCAGTCTTCACATGCAGTTTCTAAAACGATATCGCGATTCTAAAATATTCAGAAAAGATGGGTGGAAAATTCACTGAGCCATGCATTCTTTAGAAGTTTTCCTTATTTTTGTTTGACCACATAGTTTCATGATCGAGATCTTCTGTTTCGTCGCCTATATGCAGAATTTGGAGTTCCGCGTCACTCTTGTTTTTAGATGCTAAATTAAAGTTTCACTTGGTCCAACTGTGAACCAATTAAACACAAGAAAAAATTGCTAAAAAAAGAAAGAAAAACATATTGAGAGAAGCAAAACAAACCATTTTCATGCATGATTTGCGGTCCACCGAGCTGCAAGTTGGACGTGTACACCTGCCGTCCAAGAACCTGATGAAAACGAAAAATAATATAAACAACATAAACATTTCAAAATAATTTAATAAAAAAACATTGCCCTAAATTAGGTATAAAAGATCTACGGGGCCCAGTAATTTTTTACACAGCAGAAAATAATAGAAGTAGTTTCTTTTGAAACCAAATTTCTTAATTGGAACATGATTCTTGCCAGAACAATATTCAGTTACACGTAAATCAAATCTTTTGATACATTGCAACTGGACTGAAGGAAAATAATAAATGCTGTTTCATTTAAAATACTTGAGAGGTATTTTACTATCCTAGTCTGTATAAACTGTGTTTACTTTTGATTGAGGGTTTGAGAGGAGCAAGTTACAGCCTGTGCTAGTACGTTGCTCATTTTATTGCAGAATTTTGCTCACAATATGGAATGCTGTTTATGGCGACACCAGATGACGACAGGGCAATTATTTGCAACCTTTTAACAAGCGACGTAGTATGATTTTAATTTATGTAAACCATAGAAAATACGATATTCAAATAAAATTTGAAACTTGCTCGCAAAAGCTGCAACTTGCTCTGTTCAACTGTCAATCAAAACACCAATGATGCAGCGGGAGTTTGCAAAGTTGTCATGAAAAAAGCATCCGGTTTGACTGTAAAATACAGAAAACCTTTTAATCTAAAATAATCAAGATCATCAGTTATAAAAAAAGACTGTTAGCTAGCCCATTCATTGCTTTTATGTGGTCACATGAAACGCAAATCAAATCTTCATTCCATTGGATAAAGAATAGTACACAACAAACTCATGTAATATAAGTACATGTCTGAACTGTTAAGAAAAGTATGTAAATAAGATATTCAAATATAAAACAAAATAACCAGATGCCAAAAAAGTTTCCGAATCAGTGCGCAATAAAAATAGATCACAAGTCTGTATGGAAAATACTTGATTCCATGACATAATGTCAAAAATAGTTTAAAGATGTAATTAACATTTCAAATTTTAAACTATCATTGAAAAAGTAAAATCATTTGAACTGTGGCCACGATATATTTATAAGAAACCTAATATTTTGCATAAATAAACAGAAGAACGTCAAGTAGCCTGTAAAACGGGAGTGGTTGGTGCAGTTGGTAAGATTCCTGCGATTCGGTTCCTAAATCAATCCTCAGCTCTGCCAAGACCTGAACATTTGTACAACCTTCTTTTCCAAGTAAGTTAGCTCAGCTTTCTATCCTTCCCAGGGTGGGTGAAATACCATTGCCTGTTGGGAGCTAACCTCCGATGGATTAGTGTCCCATCCAGGGGGATCAAAGTCCCTTATCCGCTTAATACTACAAAAACCGGAGATTAACGCCGGCTCCATGAGCCACTAGACTCGTAAAGGATATAGTAGCTTATACTTTAACCTATCACTAAACAACGTTTATGGAGAGTTTAGAAAATGGTGTACGCTAAAAACTAATATTTAGCAGCAAACCTTATTGAGAGCTCCTGAGCCAGTTAGAATGATATGTGATGTCTCCACTTGTACCACACGCTGACCAAGACGAACGAGATACGCGCCTATACCGACTGCTCTGCACGTGGTCTGTCGTGAAACACACATTCGGACTTATTACACGGTTACCAAAACCAAGTTCTCTACTGACTTAGAGTATGTACAGTTGTTGCTAAAAGTACTAACGTTCTTCATTTGACGTCTACAATCATCAGAAACCTTAGAAAGGAGTAAGAAGACCCACCTAGAAATTGCATATTACAGTGCGTTCAGTTGTTCAAGAACAAGTGTCAGTATGCTGTTCCATGACATTTTAATTAGGTATTGAACAACTGGTTATCTCAGATAACTGTATTTTAATGCCTTGTTTTAAACTTTTTAAATTAAGTTGAACATTGCATTGAACATTCAAGCATGAAACTCTTTGCTAAGGCTTCTCTTAATTAAACAGCATAACCACAAAATCATTTGATAGCGCTACAATCAAAATAAAAACTGATGACGTTTTTCAAGAATTGAAACTAATGGGAAATGAAATTTTTTAAAAATTTTTGATCAAAAATTTAGCTTTTGATCAAAAATTCTTTTGATCAGAAACTCTGTTTCTGTTTTGTAATGTAATATGGTTCTTAAAGTTTATGGCTCAATTGGTTTTGCAAGACCAGTTTTGAGTATCATTTAAACCGCGAAATATCTTATTTCTGCCTGTTCTGACCCAAACGTTTCACCACTTTGTTTGCTTGACAATTTTTTCAAAGTTTTAAATTCATGTCATTTTAATATGTTTTCAATTTAATGATGAATAAGGATGATAACAATGTCGATGATGATGGTGGCAACAGTGGTGATGATGATGGTGGCAACAATGGTGATGATGGTGGCAACAATGGTGATGATGATGGTGGCAACAATGGTGATGATGATGGTGGCAACAATGATGATGATGGTGGCAACAATGGTGATGACGATGGTGGTAACAATGGTGATGATGATGGTGGCATCAATGGTGATGATGATGGTGGCAACAATGATGATGATGATGGTGGCAACAATGGTGATGATGATGGTGGCAACAATGGTGATGACGATGGTTCAGTAGGGGTGATTTCTAAATTGATTTAACGTTTTACGTAGCTGTCTTCTTGTGGAATGGCTAGAATGTCACCAAATGTAACACAAACCAGACTAATTGTGACAGTCTCGTTGTATGCAGCAGACATTTCTCCAGCAATCATTCCTGATCCCTTAAGATTCTCTACGTTCAGTCCATCGTCACGACCTGCAAAGAATAAATGCATATCAAAACGACTGAGCCATTCGACCTTTGTCAAGATGTTATTGTTGGCAAATCCTGGGATTATTTTAACATACATACAGGAGTATAAATCGTCATGCGTTAGCATAATGCTGAAACTGTAAAATTGGTTTGGACTCTATTAAATCTTGTACCAAGTGTATAGTAATTTAGGGAGAGTCAACCACTAAGTGGACATAACTGAATTAATAACACTGATAGTAATCAAAATAACAGTAACTGTTAGATACAATTATTTACATGCCACACTGTCTACAACATATAAAATGCACCTTCTAACCGCTTGCTGCTACTTCAAATAGAATGAAATGTCACGAAATTTATTGTAAATCTATAAGAAAAACGTGTGAATCTAGTTAGGAACTATTTATTTATGCCTTTTATCCAATTTTAAGCCAGTGTTATTCCAAACACTTTTTTTTAAAGATTTGCGGGTTTCCTGTGGTCTTTGGTATCTTGTCTAAGCTTTCTGTCGTGCTGTTCAGACACACTTACCCAGGCAACGACATAAAGGCTACTGTTTCTCGACAGAGTAGCTACGATAACATAAAATTCACCAAGTAATTTTCCAAAAACCTGAACATAATGACTTGGTGAACAAAGAATGGTCAAAAGCTAGATGTTGTAGGTGAAACAGCAGATGCAGGCGATTCAGCATGAAAGTTGATCAAGACATGTAAATAATATTTTCTTCTTAAACTTTAAAAAGAGACGACTATATGTAACTTAACTTTTTCAAACTTTCAATTTGCTAATTACAGAAGTTTATAACTGTTCGCAATGAAGTTGTGATGACATCGGATGATGTCGAAATGTATTAAATTGTTCGCATTTGTTTTTCAAAGTCAAGACTTATTAAATGAAGTTGTACTTCGGAAGAGTAAATTGTAAAACTCGTTAAGCACTGCAGCTCGAAAAAATGAGACTTTGTTGATTCAAGTATCATTTCTTTCATTATGGTGAAGATCCTGCAGACTTTACAACTAATTATGCAACTATGCGAATGGATCGAGTTCAGTAAAAAGTTTTTCTGAGAGACACTGCGTTCGGAATACCATTCTCTGGACACGCATCAAGTATACTGACAGGTTCACTGTTTTGCAGACCATAGCTTCATGGTTAGTTTGCGTCAAAAGTTCAAAGTTAGCTTTCACTCTTTTCTCGGGGTATCACAAGTTCAAACATTGACTTATTTAATAATCAAAGTAGATGAACCTTTATTGAAATCTTCATAAGAATCTTCGATTTTAAGTTAGATACAAAAGAAGTGTAACTCACCAATGATATCTGTTATCTTGTAGCGCGACTCTCCTTCGTCATCGATTGGTTCCGCATGGATGGATCCAGTACTGCTTAACTATAACAGAATTGAATCATGCGTTTGAGGACCTTAAAGTTTTTTGTTTTAACTTGTTTTATAAACACTATTATTGTGTTTTATGATTTACTCCCCGATAATGGAAGTGTGTTAGTTTTAAAACAATCTGGTCGCTGGGAAGCTCTCTATGTTGGAACTGTTACTTTTTAACTACTGTAAAACTCGTAACAATGAGGGCGATGATGGTAGCGATTATGATTATGATGATTAACTGTAATGATGATGATGGCAGTGATGGCGGCGGTGATCATAAAAGCGATATCTTCATTAGTAGCTATACTAGATCAACCATTTTGCTATAAAAAAAACATTTGCAACAATTATTTGAGAAAATTCATAAAGTCTGATTAAAAGAACAAGGAATCAGGACAAACTAACAACTCAAACTTTAAAACACAATACAAATATTAATGTTTGGGCTGCTTCTTGTGTTAATGCAATGAGAATCTGAGCAACTATAAGATTCCGTTTATTCCCTTCAAGTCAAACCTCACCTTCTTGAAGTCACCAGGAGTCACATAGAGGTATTTGTATCCCTGTAAAATATTCAAAGAAAACAACACATTTAAAAACTTACTTAAAACTTAAAGTAGTGCGAGGAGGGAGAAGAGTTTGGTACAAATTTAAGCAATTTTTCAAGGACTTTAGGACTCTAAATTTCGTGAAATTTTTGTTTTTTGACTTTCTTTTTGTTTAGATATGTTATTAGATGTGTTTGAGAACAGCGTTTTGAAGTAGGAAAAGGTTTTCAAAAAACTGATCAGCAACTGAGAAAGACGGCCAAAGGTTAAAAACGGGTCAAAAATACCAATAATGGTTATTTTGTTGGCTTTAGCTTCGGACAGTTGTGACAAAGGCAAATGAAAAAATTCTTTTTTAAAATTCAAAATAAATGTGTAAGTGATGTGCCAAAAAGCGTAATATGAGGTATGTAAACTTTATTTTTTACGAAACAGTAAACCCGAAATGTTAACTTCAAACATAGCGCCTAACAATGAAAACCAATGTCTTTCTATATTGCTACTTGTTTGTTACATGAACACGATTAACTTTTCGATTTTGTGCAATATCAAAATTCTCTTGTAAAACATATATTCTTCCATGACGTGGCTCACAGCGCCTTCAATTCTGATGTGGATGTTGATAGACCTTTTCATCGTTGAGCTGAAAAAGTCGTAAGATTTATTCGTATGTACAGAAGTATTTGAGGTAGAAGAATTTTGAGGATGATCGCCAAACCGTTCCTCCTGACCATGCGAAAGTGCAACTTTCGTTAGGAAACAGTTAGGCGGTTTTCTATCAAATACTAACTCCAAAATTAATTTTCAAACCTTACTAAAATTCCCCCTAACTCAAATTTCTCTTAAAGAACTACATTTACATGTCCTCGCTCAAATCTCATCCAAAAAATCTCAAAATATTCAAGAGGCGTCCTTTTCATTCAGTCTGTGATGTGATTATCATCAAAAATATTACTACAAGTAGCGAAAAATCCTTAAGTGATGTGATTTACTTCAAATCCAAATTGTACAAAATAAAATTGTTTTGAACGTACACTTCTTGTATGGAATTATCAACATTTTGCATTGAACTTAAGAAAGAATACAAAATTACGTCATTACCTTTTCTGGAACAGCTGGGTCTTTCCAGGCCACTTTGAACAAGTGTTTAACCTCTTCAGCCAGGCCAATCCGAGCACCACTGTTAGCAG
>JAOBAY020075156.1:0-11353 GCA_025331085.2 Zoanthus sociatus
AAATCGAAAGAAAGGCATTTAGTAGATAATTAAAATTGCTATTGCCAGCTATTTTAATAAATTCTCTACCTCAATGTTTTGAAAAAGTTTTAAAAAACAATTGATTTGTTTAAAACATTAACAACTTTAATTCGGAACACCCTGTAGTAGTAGTTGTAGTAGTAGTAGTAAAAGGAAGTAGCAGTAGTAGTAGTAGTAGTAGTAATAGTAGTAGTAGTAGTAGTAGTAGCAGCAACAGCAGCAGTATTTTTAGTAGTAGTTGTAGCCGTCTCGTTAGTGTGGTTTTGGTTTGGGTGCTAGAGAAGAATAAGAGAAGAAAGAAAAAATAAGCTCAAACGCATTCACACAAGCTAAACCAGGGTAGCATAACAGGGTGCAGTACTTCAACTTTTCGATTGTCCATTTCAGCGCAAATTCAAGATGGCAACTGAAGTCTACAATTGGATTCAGAAATACGACGCAGATTTAGGAGGAAAGCAGGTATTTCGAGTCCTTTTACTTGGCATGGTATAGGCTATCCATTAAGTATCTTTGTGACACATGCAGTCGTCATCAGGTACCTCACCTACCTTTTCCTATGGAGCACCACAGCCTGCAACTCGTCCCATGTTCCCCTCTTCCTTTTTAACATACATCACATATAGCAATACGTAGCTAATTAAGGCCACGTTGTTAGCGGGCATTACCCTTAACATCTTCGATAGGAATGCCCAAAATACTTTTTTTAGTGGCTTTGAGTTATTCATTATTACGTTTGTGCTATCTATATTTAATTATTTTCCCTCAAAACACATCTTGGAAGCGAAACCCCATTTTTATATAGGCGCCTAGGTCATTATGACAAGAACATCCTCGTAATCTCGTGCGTTTCATGACAGATGACCACAACACAATCTCTGCTCGTACCGGTAATTGTGTTCTCGACAATAGGCTCTTTGCAGTTGGGGGTCACGTGACCATAGGTACCTTAAATCAATTATTTGTGACAAAACTAAATCCAGAAATGGAAAGAGCAGGTTGACATTAGTAAAACGGCAAAGTTTCAACTATTGATTTCAAAGATGTAAAAAATGGCAAGCAAAGGAAAATAGGACATTTTCTAAGGATTTGTATGACTGGAGAGCAAGGCTTGCTCTCCAGTACCATTTTCACATACACTAATTTCCTTAGAAAAACTTTGATTTTATATTCGCTGTCATTTTTGAAGTACTTAATGTTTAGAGTCGAAACTATGGCTTCTTACTAATTTCAACCTGCTCTTTCCATTTCTGTCCAACCCCTAACTAAAATACTAAAAACATATGTTTCATACCTTTTTCTGCTTCTTCAAAGTTTTTTATGGCTTCTTCATATGTTGAGGTGGGTGGAGTACTATATAAAGTAGAGGCTATTTTCCTATGAAACCAGGACATGTCGGCACAGGTGTAGCACCTGCAGTGGAAAACATAGAGACGAAGTCTAAACTTTCCCCAGCCTTGATTCTAATCCCAATCTCCTCTCAACCTAATACCAAACCTTAACTCAACCTTGACTTTAGTGTTAAAACCCCTAACAATTAAGTAAAACCTTGCCAGGACTTTGAATCTAATTTACAACATCCCTTCTAAAACTAAAGTTCAACCTTGCCCCATATCTCTTACCCTACATTTCTTAATACAAAAAGCTTAACCATACCTCAGGCTCGACTCTAAATCTAACTTCCCTTAGTAGTAAAGTCAACCGTTACCCCAGCCTTCACTCTAACACTAAGTTCCCCAACAACTTAACTCTAAATTTGCTTATTATCTCTTACCATACATTTCCTACACCCAAAGCTTAACTTTACCTCAACCTTGACTTCAAAACTAACAGTTACCATAAACGTTGAGTCAAACTTTCCCTCACCTTGACTGTAACAGTAAACTTCCGAAACTTTTAACTTGCTTCAAGCTCTACTGTTACTCTTACCTCCCCTTAACCAAAACTCAAAT
This sequence comes from Zoanthus sociatus, assembly GCA_025331085.2. NCBI lineage: Eukaryota > Metazoa > Cnidaria > Anthozoa > Zoantharia > Zoanthidae > Zoanthus > Zoanthus sociatus. The sequence continues at coordinate 1,971 of JAOBAY020075156.1, forward strand.
CTTTCCTTAACCTCGAATCTAATCTGAATCTAAAGCTAAACCTTACCCAAACCTTGACTCTAATCCTAACCTCCCCTAAACCTAAAGTTAAACGTCCTCACCCCAACCTTAACTCTAACCCTAACCTCCCCTAAACCTAAAGCTAAACCTCACCCCAACCTTAACTCTAACCCTAACCTCCCCTAAACCTAAAGCTAAACCTCACCCCAACCTTAACTCTAATCCTAACCTCCCCTAAACCTATAGCTAAGCCTTATCCCAACCTTGACGCTAATCCTAACTTATCCTAAACCTTTACCAAAACTTGATTCTAACCCTAACCGGCAGAAGGTTAAAATTAACTAAGATTCCGTTTTAAATCTACTGATTCGTTTCCTTGGAACTGATATTGAAAAAGACACTATCGATCATACGATTTGCAGCTTGAAACTTTATGACCCCGATTAACTACTTAGCATTAATTTAGATCTAAATCTTGTTGTTGCTACGTCTTTAACTGACGGACCGATTTTCCACCACCTACCACATTCCTAGTAAGTAACAAGCCATGGGATCACTTGGATCTAATTCTTTCGCTTTCTGGAAATGGTACAAAAATCAAAGTGAGTAAAAAATCTTTTTACAAATCAAACTCTATTCATCTCACACCAAACGACATTAATGTGTAGAAAACACCATATCACAACACGTCACAGCGAGATTTCTACTGGGTCACAAACAATATTCTGTGAGAGTTAGTCGAAATCTCATTAGAATCAAAATACTTCAATTTTAAACAAAAAAACCCTCACCTGAAAATGATCTCGGATGGTGTAAGCATTTTTTAGTTTCTCCTTTGCACCTTGGATGTCTCCAACTAGGCTCAGTCCCATCGCGTACCACTGTCAAACAAAAAACAGAGAGTGATCTGAATGCAACATGTACCTTCCTAACTATAGATTAGCTTTTTTCTCAATGTTCAACTTCTTTTTCCCACCGAGCCAGCCGTGCTAAGACGCGAGGCTGGCAAGGCGGCAGCATTATAGAAATCTCGAGTGATCTAGAGAGATGTAAGTAATTAAGATTTTATGATGTAATGCCAAAGAGGCCTTTTGTCTTCGAATTGACCAGTCACAGTGCGTTAACCTTGTGACGTCAAGGTATCATGGTGAACAAACAGCGGCTTGTTCAAAAGACATTTTTTCTGACAAGTTGCTGTAAAAGAGAAACATTTTAATATGCAAATCCAAATTTAACAAAAAAATTCTTTATGTTCAAATGGCTTCCACACGTAAAGTACAAGCTGAGATAATCAGTTTAATCTTTTTGTTTCAAATTGTAATGAGGCCGTCAGTTCTCGGTACTTGCACAGCTCGGTTTTATAGTCCTCTTGCTTTAGCCTCTTTAATCTTGCTCTTTGGCACTTAGCGCTAGCTATTACTAGTGTAAGTTTAAACATGAACCATTTCAATATTTTAAAATTATAATAAAAATCAATGTCATAATGACATCCCATCTTTTACATCCATGCTGTCTTTCCAGCAATCTAAAAACGCAGGAGCAGATCCAGCTGAAAATCTTACCGTGGCTGCCCTTTTCCCTACCTAAAATATAAGGAGGTCCGAGACTATGCTTCTCCAAAACATGTTTGGAAACAATTAAAATTTGGAAATGTTATTTTCAGCGGAAAGATATTAGACTATTTTGTTAGGGTTAAACTATTATTTCTTGTACGTTTTTTACACATTTTAAAGCAGAAAAAAATTCGTCTAATATCCTGAGACAACATTAATCCAGAGCCTAACAAAAACCTGAATTCCAACTTAGACAAGCAAGACTCGAAGTTTGCATGCCCGAGCCAATTTCCCACTTTCAAGCATTTAAAAAATCAGTCAAGTTGTTTAATGATTCATGATCACGAGACTCTAATTAACGATACATTCCTTTCTTTCTGTTCAACGTTTTTCTAAAATAACATCAAGGGAAAAGCCTTGCAGACTAAAAAATCCGCTAATAAGTAACAGATTTTCGCCTTTCAATTGAAAAACTGTTTTAACTGATTGTGTGGCTAAAAACGATAGGCATTTTTAACAGTTTGAAACGTTGTTACTAAAACATATGTTGCTATTTATTTGACAAAGGTTTTTGGCCGGGCGCTTGGGCAAGTGAACGTGAAAAGTTACTTGACCGACCTCAACATTTACTTATCCTGGAAGACCGGACGAAGATTTTTTTAAGTACTGTAATCGAGAATTTTTCAAAGTGGGAAAAATCTGACCGTGGCTAGAAACACGTTCGCCTTGGTCTGGACCAGCCCTTTAAACATACCTTGTGACACGGGCCACTAGTTTCATCTATTTCTATGCCACGTTTACCAAGATCACGCACAGCAAAGCTCAATGTTTTTCTTTTTTCGGCATCCTGTGTTCTTTGAACTAAGTAGCGAGAAGTACGAGCCAGTCGCCATAACATGTTTGGGTTTGTTGAGTCCTTGTACTGAGTTAACAGTTCATGAGCCTCTTCTATTGAATCTTCCTTAAAGAGTTCATCCGCTTTCTTTATTGCTTCCTCTTCTGAGAGTTGAGACATCGTTTCGGCGGAATTGAACTGAAAAATACAAAGTCAACATTGTTATCCATAAACCATATATACTAGCAATACATCACTCGGAAAACAACGTTAAACTTTCTATATGGTAGAAATCGTTTTTTTTTTTCGAATTCTTTTGAACAAAAAACACCGCATCGTTGTTATAAACTGAATGGTAATTCTTTGCAAAGTTGCAACAAATTGTCATTTTAATTGGGTGTAAGTAAAAACAAAGACTAAAATAACACATATTACTCAGTAGTAATAGCTATCGCTAAGTGCCAACGAGCAAGACAAAAGCATAAGGACGACAGAACTGTGCTGTGCAAGCACTGAGAACTGGTGCTCTCATTTTACTATTTGGAAAGAATCATACACTAAAATATCTCAGCGTGTGCTTTACGTGTAAAAAACATACGAACATACACACTTTTCTCGTAAAATTTTGTTTTGCGTATTGAAATGTTTCTCTTTTTAAAACGACAATCTTGTTTTAAAAAATGTCATTGATAAAATGAATCGAATTACATAGCCGCTGTTTGTTCGCCATGCTGCCTTGACGTCACAAGGTTAACGCACTGTGATCGGTTCATTCGAAAATAAAAGGCCTTTGGCATTACATCATAAAATCTTGCATTACTTACATCTATCTGGATCACTGGAGATTTTATCCACCTGTATAGTTCTGTCGCACGGCTCTATAATGCTGTCGCCTCGCCAGTCTCGCGTCTTCGTTCGGCTGGCTCGTTGGCAATTAGTATAGTTTCTTTTAGAAAAAAATATAATCAGTAATAAGAGTAAGAGGTAACTGCAGATATGTCAGGCAAAGTTGTCACTTGGCAAAGAAAGACGAAGTTGAAGTAGAAACGGAATCTCAAAGTGATCTTACTAGTACTTCACATTTTGCCCTGTGGTTGACAATAGCAGATATGTGGCCCTTGTTACATTGGCAAAACGAAACGTTTGCGTCATGACAGTAAGACTGAATATTCCAAGGCCCTGTTAAACAGTAGATAGGGAATTTTTCTATAATCATGCATCAACTGATTGAGTGCCTTCTCTTACAGCGATGTGACGTCAAGAACAATAAACACTCGTGGACGAACAACAATGGTCATTCATGTAACGACAATAATGTAGGTACAAAGAACGATCGCTGTGTGAACAGCGCATGCGTGGGAACTCCCTACCGCTGCAATCTGCCGTGCGAAAAGCAAGATGGAAGAGGATGCCCATTAAAGTCGGGTTACTGTGTGATTCAAGTTGGAGGAAAGAAAAAGTGTTTCACTCACAACCAAGTTAATCCGTCAAATCCGTGTCAGGTAAACTATATAACAAGAAACGTTGAATATGGTGCGATGTTTTCTTTGTTCCCTTTTGGACAATGCGCCATTCCTATGCAGTTAGTATAGTAAACACGTACCAGAAACGAAAGAGAAAAAGTTTATTAATGTCACGGTAGGTGATTTTGTATTTTGACCTATTTGTTTTTGAAAGAAAGGGAGTAATTGTGTGTTTGACCTATTCGTTTTGGAAAGAAAGTAGTAGTTGTGTGTTTAACAGAAAAATAGGAAGCGGTTGTTTTTATGGACCAAACGTTCCAAAAACCTCTGGTGTAATAAGTTCTATTTACCTTACAGCAATGTAATGTGAAAAGCCAACACAAGTGGACTATCAACAACAGCCTATCCTGTAGTGACAACAACGTGCTAACAAGACACGACCGCTGTGTGAATGGTACGTGTGTGGGGTCTCAATATAGCTGCCTATCGTGTGAGCAGCATGACGGCAAAGGATGCAAATTGAGGTCAGCGTACTGCGTGATCAGACACAAAGGTGTCAGGACTTGTTTCCAAAGTAACGAAATTAATCCATCAAATCAGTGCCAGGTGTGTGTATTATTCCATTAAAGTTTCCAGTAAGATATCGTGGTAAAGCATTCACTATCTGCATGATGTTACAACATTTCTATTAGTACTAACATTATTTATTAAGAGCAAATTACAAGGTCTCTTGACTAGACCGTGAGATTTGAAAAGGTCTTTCATGAGTGAGCAAGGTGAACTAGTAATTAAAAGAATTTCAACACGAGAAGATGAATTCCAAGCGTTATCGTAGCTGGTTCCGTTTCATATACAGTTGTAGAATAGACCATTTTTGCATTTTTAGTTATCGCTTTCTACAGTGAAAGCGGACTCAAATTGTACAATTTTAGCCTCACTATGAAGTTATATATTCCTAAATGCCAATGCATGTCTCTTTTGTGAGTACTATTCAAAATGTAGCAATTATTACTTGTTTATACATTCAACGTTTTCAAGTTTACCTGTATCCCGACCCAATTGGCTATTGAAGTTGTTAAAGAGAAACAAGTTTCTGATCAATCACTTGTAGAAAGAGCAAACTTGTCTATCATGGCACTTCTACAGTTCGTCCTCCACAACAATTTCTTTGTATTTCAAGGCAGTCATTTTCAAAAAATTTTTGGTTGTCCGATGGGTTCTCCAGTTAGCGCTATTTTAGCTATAACCTTGTCATGGAACATGCCAAAGAAAAGGCTCTCTCGTCAGCTCCAAACCCTCCCAAGTGGTGGTTTCGGTACGTTGATGACAGCAATGCGTGCGTAAAAAGAGAACACGTCAGCGAATTACATTCACATTTTAATTCCATCAACCCTCACATAAAATTTACGATTGAATTGGAATCAGAAGGTTCTATTGCCTTTCTAGACACGAAAACAACCAGCAAAAAGATGGCGCAATCACTGTATCAGTCTACAGAAAAACTACTCACACCGACCGTTACCTTGATTTTAAATCGCATCACCATCCTCAACATAAATGCTCTGTCGTACGCCATGTACAGTTTTAACATTAGATATCATATTTTTCATTTGAATATGGCAAATAAATTGAACTAAACTTAATTATTATCATTTTATAGAAACATAAAATCCGCCATAACGTTCTGTGCCCCCTTTCATTGTTATTGCATATGCAACTTTGATTGCTTATTGAAAGGGCTATACTAGTTCATCATGTAGGTTAGAACTTAACATTTTACTCAACGATTTTTTTTCCAGCAATGTAACCTGATAAACAAATATACTTGGTCCAACAACGACACCCTTCCCTGTAATGACAGCGATGTACGAACAAAGGATGATCGCTGTTTAAGGGGTGAGTGTGGTGGAACTCCCTACAGCTGTCTCCCGTGTCAACTGCATGATGGGAAAGAGTGTGTGTTGAAGTCGGGTTACTGTATGATTCGACACAATGGAAACAGAACGTGTTTCCACAACAAACAAGTTAATCCAGCCAATCAGTGCCAGGTACGACTTTCAAAGAATTAATGAGTTTTAGCGTCTTTGTAGTAATTTATTGGGGTAAAGCCCGCTACCAATGCGGCCATAGTGCCCCATATAGAGTAGCTTCAAGTTAGCTATTAGCACTTTTGTGCTAGCTATACCTGAGGTTATCTTTATAGCATTTGCATTTTCCTTAGTCGTTTTAACGCTACGTGTATCCATGACTTAAAATGGTTGTAGACAAACCTGACGATATTTTCACTGAACACTTTTGTGTTAGACATCCACACTACTCGCATTTTTAAAAAGAACCAACTTGCCACAAACTCTTGATCAAGCTAAGATTTTTCTTGCAAGGCTAAATTTATTAAGAGCTTAGCAGCACAATGAGCAGGGGATTATCTTTGGTTCTTCAGTGTAGTATTAAGCGGAAAAGAATCTTTAAATCCTCCAGACACTATCAACTAATAAATCGCGAGTACGGTAGCCAATCTTGCAGTAATTAAATAGATTTTTAGATTTTAGATAGATAGATTTCTACGAATATTATATATACATCCTCTTCTTCATCATCATCATAAACAAAATATCATACGGATCATTTTCTTCGTCCCGCATTATTACTACCACAATCATCATCTACTATCATCATCATTTTCAACCAAGATATCATCATCATTGTCTCAACTCGGCACTATTATTACGGCTACCATCATCATCAACCACCACCACCATCATCATCATCTTCTTCTTCTTCTTCTTCTTCTTCTTCTTCTTCTTTTTCTTCTTCATCATTATCTTCTTCTTCGTCATCACCATCATCATCATCATCATCTTTATTATTATCTTCATCATCTTCATAATCATCACCATTATCATTATATCATCATCTTCATCGTCATCATCATCATCATCATCATCTTCTTCATCGTCATCATTTTCATCATCACTATCACTATCATCATCTTCTTCTTCTTCTTCTTCTTCTTCTTCTTCGTCTCCTTCTCCTCCACCAAGATACGAACATATAATCATCAATACAATCACCATCATCTTAATCACCGTCATTGTAATAAGTTCAAAAGCGTTTACTTATTTGCTCAATTTGTACATACCCTTCACGAGAGATAATTACTGTTTTTTATTTGAAAAGATTTGTAGTCGATGAAGTTAATGATTAACCAACAATACAATCCTTTTTCATCAGTTGTGCAAGCCTTCGGTAAGCGTCAACAGCTGGACAGACAAGCCTGTAGGTGAGAGCAAAAATGCAAAACCTCTGTAAAAAAAAATTCTTTTAAAGTTTTAGAACTGTAACTGGTGTCAACAGTGAAATTGTGTTTTCTGATATCACTTTAGAAATTCTTTTCAGCTATCAAAAAAATAAAAGAAACAAAAATGATTTTAAAGTGTTTCAACTTAAACTATATATGATCGTTTTTAGATATTTTTTACAAACAAAATCTCTTTTTTTAACTTTATGGTCAAAAGCGATAGGAAACACGAGATTAGAATTAATGACACAAAATCAACTTATCTTATAAATCAGTTTTAAAGTCCCTAAATCGCTTATTTCGTTATCATTTAGATGAAAAGTAGAACCCTCCAGTAATAATAAATTTTAAAAATTGAACAGTTTTTCGCGGTTCCTGTTACGTTTTTTGAGTTTTGATACATGCAAATAAGACAGTTTTGAGATAGTTCGGTCGTTTTTGACCGAGCATTAATTCCATTATGACGTTCTGGTGTAATGACGAAGGAGAAGGTACAGCTTCAGGTTGATTATAAACACTGTCAACACAAAATTTCTTCGTTTACGGTTTAAAACACAGCGAAAAAAACAGAAAAGTTCAGTTTTAAGTACTTTGTTTGTCACGTTTTTCCTTGTAAAACACTAATGATAACAATGGACGTCTTACTGCTGCTACGTCACAGGTACCAGTCCCCTGTTCTGCCGCTCGGTCAAAATTTGAATTCCAAACTTCTTTTAATTAAAAAGCATGCTTAGGTTCGGAATTTTTCTTTGTTTTTCAAATTCTGAGTTCATAGATGACAATAGTTTTCATCTTAAGATTAAAAAAAGCGATATAGGGACTTTAAAGGAACCACCTTATTCAAACCTAAAATAACAGTTATTTGAAAAAGGTCGCTGGATATTTATTCAATTTTAGGGGAATTTTGTAGCAATTTTGGAGTAAAATGGAGTTACGTAGTTTATTTAAAACAAAACAATGAATTTACAGATGAGCAAAGGATTACTTTATTTCACAAATTCTAATCTTGCGTTTTCTATCGCAGGTGTTATAATAAAAAAATATCTCTTAATGAGCTTAGATTGATAGATTGCCTTCAAACCTTTTGACGTGACAAATCTAAAATGTACTTTAACTATTAATTTTGAAACAGTTCACGGTAACTGGACGCGATGGGGAGACTGGGGCAAGTGCAGCAAGTCCTGTAATTCAGGTACCCAGCGTCGCCAGAGGAACTGCACTAATCCCGCTCCATCACGTTGCGGGAGACAGTGTTCCGGCCACAGTACAGAATCAAGGAACTGTAACACCCAACACTGCCCTGGTGAGTATTTACTACCCACCCCATCCTAGCTATTTTCATTCTAAATCAGGTGACCCGGCTGGGTCAAGGACTCGACCAAAATTTATCGCTGTGGAATTGTAAGTTATACATGTAATATTTTTTAAACTCTTATTATTTAGTTGCTATATGGATATCAGAATCAAACAAAAATGTTATAAACCATTGAAGGAACAGCTGTGATGACCAACTGTAGTAGTCTAGCCTATCTTGAAGGTGGAAATAAAATTATTTCATATAGAAACTAAGAACAAAAAGATTTAAAGTCCCTATATGGCTATTTTTCTTTCTTTCAGAAAAAAAGTAGAACCCTTTATTACTAATACTAAATTTCGAAAATTTAACAGTTTTTCGCAGTTCCTGTTACGTTGTTTTGAGCCTTGAAACGTGCAAACAAGAAAGTTTTCGGACTGCTGTCATTTTTTGACCGAGTATTAATGCCATTATTAAGTCCTGGTGTGATGACGTAGGACAATATACTTGTGTAACTTCGTTTTTTTTAAATTCTGATTTCATAGATGACAATATTTTTTTCAGGATTAAAAAAACAATAAAGGGACTTTAACAATTAGAGTAAGTTGCATAGTTATTATAATAAGAAAATAGTACTGAGAAAAACGCTTCCAAAGTGCCTTCTTCGAAAATAGAAGCAAGCGTTATACGGCTTTTTTAAACCGGCCGCCTCATACCAATATCTCCGGTTGTGCTATCTGTATTAAAGAGCGGCATGTAGTATTGCTAGGATAGGTGAATACAATCTGGCCTATATTAGGTAGCGTTTTGTGTCTTCACAAATGAGTTTCTTCTCTTCTTTTTGTTTTCTGTTCTCACACTTTTTAATGAAAGATTAACTAATCATTCTAGTTGACGGCAAATGGAGTCCCTGGAGAGCCTGGAGCGAGTGTAGCAAAAG
>JAOBAY020075167.1:0-11353 GCA_025331085.2 Zoanthus sociatus
AGGCCGTCAATCAAGCCCAACCCAAGACCAGAGTTTCCCCTTTCCAACTCTACAATAAACACGTCATCTTGCCCGTCGTCGCCACTGCGCATGCCTTCTAATATTGCCCTGTTACGTGTTCCACCAACCAGGATGGGTAAGTGACCAGGTGGAACCATCTCGTTTTTGCTATCTTCATTGAATTGTGCCATCTTTTCAGCTTTCAGTAGTGCATCTGCATCGTCTAAAGTTAATTCTGTTCCAGTTGGTACAACTCGTGATGTGTTTGATGCCACTGACTTTTGCCAAAGTGGTAACACTGAAAGGCCTTCGCTTTTATTAGCTTCACTCACCCCAATGCCCCCACTCACTTCTATCCAATTGTCTTCCTCCTGTCCTCCGGGCTGTGCAAGTTGTTGGCTCTCAACACTGACAGTCTGGCTTTGGGTTTCTTCTTTAGCCACAAGACTTGAAACACTCGATGTTCTAGACTTTGCATCCACGCTTGTGCTATGAGAAGCGAGTGGGCTTGGTATCGAAATGTGCTGGTCAGACAGGAGGTTCGGATTGGACGAGACACATGGAGAGGGAGAAACAGAGTTGGGAGTTTTATTTAAGCTTCCTTTGGAACTGAAACATAAAAGGTGTAGGAATGAGAATTACAAAAATTTGTAACAAGATTTAAATCCGTTCAAATGATAAATTGAAGAAGTATGAGACGTCTCACATAGAATAATATTACAGCAATGTACATTAAAATTGTATGGTAATATAAATAATAACAATGGTTATAAAGATATTAGTAATTAAAATGTTTATTTTACCCTTTTGCTGGGTAAATGACCAAATTACCAGATCAGCCTTACAACAAGTAAAATAATTACAATATTTAATTCGTAAAGGTTCCGCCCTTAAACCCAAGCTGTGTGCTCCAAACTGTAAAGATATCGCGGTATGTGGCGCATGTTTCTGCTTCCGATTAACAGTTGTCATAGCTTAAACAACAAACAAACCATTCACAGATAAGTGCGAGCATGACTGGCGCAGTTGTAAGATCTCTGGTTTTCGACCAAAAGGTCCCCAGTTCGACCCCGGCTCTGTCGAGATTTGAATACTTGTGCAAACTTCTTTTCCGCCTATGCTAACTCAGTTGTCCATACTACAGGATAGGTAAATGAGTACTAGCGTCTGCTGGGAGCTAACCTGAAATGGATTAGAGTCCCGTCCAGTGGGAGTCAGACTCTCATCCGCTTAACACTAAAAAAACTGGAGATAAGCACTGGCTCCATGATCCACCAAGTTCGTAAAGGATTTAGATTAGTTTTGCAAATTGTCATAACTGAAACAGATTCACAGGTGACTGCGTAACTCAATAGAAGAAGTCAGGCTTCAGGGAGTAACTCTTTAAAACTTTCCATTCAAAGGAATATTGCAGCTATTGCCTTCGCTGAACCTTCTCCTAGGTATTAAAAATGCACCCGGCAAGGTTAGAATACCGATGATATAGATGATGATACTTAACCATTCCAAACCAAATAAAGTTGTATTTGGTTCCAATGGACGTAACAGTAATTCAGAACATGTTAGTTTCACGGAAAGAACAGGCTCTCGGAAAACTTAGCTAACATAAAAAAAAAAATCATACAAAAATTCAAATCTCCACAGAGCTTGTAACCTTGGAGCTTGCGAGACATTAGTAGTTGAATCTTTTGCAACTGTGAAAAGAGAAAAAAAACAAGAAATGAGAGTAATAATTACCTCAATGAAATGACTCCTTGAGCCGGGGATCGCTGTTTGTGTTCCAATGGCGGCGACGCAGAAGGAGACGATCCAAATGACGAGTTACTACTGTATCTCTTCTCCACCAGCTCAGAGGAATCCGTTTGTTGGTGTGAAACATCTCTGTTGGTCTTAAAATGCACCGGATATGAATCATGGTTTGTTTGAGCACCTGCCTTGGAGCTGCTGCTGTCTATTCTAATTACCCCTCGAGAAGAGGGTGGACAGTCAACTTCATCAGTTACATCTGTAGTCTACAACAGAGTAATTAACGCAGAAAGTGACTTTGATTGGATTAACGGCAAATCTAGAATCTAACAAGAAATGATTACGGGTACTTTTTAAGTAGAACACATGCAACTGATTTGAGTTTAATAGACTTGTTTTCGCTGATACATTGCCATTTTCATGAATGACTTATGATGAAGATTTAAAGACTGTATAAATGCAGTAGATGCTAAATTAATTATACAGTAGTCCATGAATGAATTATAGTGTCACGTTGACATTGTTGAATCTAAGAGAGTTTTTCCCATAAGATGTAAATCACTTCTTTTATCTTTTATTGAACGTCAGTTGAACCTTCGTCTACTCGTAAACAAACCACTAGAACATAGAGTCTCCCCTGTAATCCGGATTACGGAAATCAGGACATACTTGGTTTTAGATAATAATCCCGAAATAACACACCCTCTGATTGGCATAGTTCTGCTTTATAAAACTGAATAGAAATCACGGGATGACGTCACACAACGCAAGAAAAGTATTTTCAGAAGGATGGAAGTGAATTTATTTTCTAAAAATAATAAAACAGTATCGCTAGTATTTGTAGACAATAATAAAAAAAGCTAGGCGTGTAGTACACTCAAAAAGCAGAAAGAAAACTCGGCTTTACCTCGTTTACCCTCAACACTTTTCACCTGTTCTCCTACGTCATAGCATTTTCTAATATTGTCTAGAAACACGCGCCCGCGATGCTGTTTTATTCCCTTAGTAGAATCCGGAATCCCAGTCTTTGAAATCCGAAATTCAGCTCTAGGTATCCGGAATACGTTAATAACTGGAATCCCTGTTGAAATCGGGATTCTCCTAAGGTGGAAAACAGAACCCAGGATTCTTGAATTCATAGCGTGGATTACTCAACCCAATACTGTCACGGATTACGTTACATGGCCGGGGCACGGATTACGTTACATGGCCAGGTCAATAAAAAAGCAACGTACCTGCAAACTTTTTGCCATTTGAAAGAGTGAATAAATATAAAACATAAATGAAGCCCTCAAATACCTTTGTATTTTATTGGACGAACACTTATCTTGGAAACATCAAATAGAATACGTCGCATTAAAAATCAGTAGATCGATAAGGATTATTACAAAACTGAGACATTATGTTCCCCTCAGCACCAAATTGACTTTATAATTATATCAAGCACTAAATCATCCATATATGGCAGAATATATGGGATTTTAGCTTAGGGGAGTGCAGCCTCCGTTCATCTAAATTTAATCTGGAATCTTTAAAAACGAGCTCTGCAACTAATTTATTTTACGAATTTTGATGAACATACAATCCCACTTTTTCTATACAGGCAAATATCCTTCCACTAGATCTTTTGTCTTTTATGTTGTGTCTGATGCCATGGGTCAAATAGCTTTTAATTTTTATAATTAATGTAAAAGATATGTGAAAAGTTCAATAAACATTCAATAAAAGAGTAAGAGACCTTATTCGACTGGTTGCCTAACCATGTTCTAGATAAAGTAGGAACCTAGAGGCCCAGAAAACTGGTCTCAAAACAACATAACGAGGTAAAATATTGCAGTGTAACCGCTAAAATCATTTCTAAAAACATCAAATCATCGTCGTCTTATTTCTTAAAAAAATCTAAAATCACTTTAGTGAGCTTAAGATTCACAATCAAAAAAAATTAACATTTATGGTAAATCAGTTTCTAGTGGAACGAATGAAGTTGATAGAGCTTAATGCTAATTAATTACGCACCTGGGAAACCAACGCACTGCAGTCCCCTTCGGGTTTAGATGAAGAAGGAGTACTTGAACCTGACTTGGGTGTAGAACTGTCGGGTGTGGCCGATGATAAGATAACTTGCGGAACAAACTCTGATAAGACCTTTGACTCCAACTGACTTCTGACCTCTGGTTGAGGTTGCTGTATCCTACAACCAAAAAAATTATAGCTTGACGGCCTAGTTTGTCTGATTCGTGAGCTGTTTAAACAAATTCTCTTGAACTGGCTTTTTTGTTATTGAAAGAAAGATAATGTTTTTATTGCAGCAATAAACAAACGGAACAAACATTGTCGTTATAAAATGAACCTATTTCTATAAACGACGAAAAAAAAATCCCGTCCGAAACACCATTTATTACTTTTCGAACCACTTACCTGTTTAGCCCTTTGTGTAGATCTACATTTGGGACACCTAAGACGATGTAACAAAAACATTTAAAACAAATATTTCAGCAGCAAATTGTAGTGGCTTTACAAGAATACAAGGCTATTGTAAAATAACGAACTTAACGAGGGCAAAGTTTAAAGAAGCTGTAAAATTGGTTTTAGGCAACCTCAAGATCCAGATCTGTCAAGTTCATCATAAAAAATGAGTGAGCTTAAACTTGCCCACGCTATTAAAAGGCTGCAGGCACAAAAAGCAGTCAGATCATGGACAACGCAGTATTCACATGCTGAACATCGAGTTGATGTGAGTAGTAATGGTAGAACTACGGACTATGAAAGGTCCATGGTCTAGTTTACCGACTCTTTCGGATTGGAAGCAGAAGTAAAACAGGAACTTATTGTAAAATGCGTAATGAATGAGAGGTGATGCTGTGAGCGTGAGACTACACTACGTTGCGAGTCCGAGACTTTTAAGTAGGGCGAGACGTTTAAATTCCCGAATTTTGTAAGCTTTTGTACAAGCTAGGTTAGAGTCATATAAACGTGCACGTGTACATAAGAGCCTTCTGTAAGTTGTATAATATAAGCTAATAAAGCTGCTGAATGAATCTGTGCGAGGTATCAAATCTGTCAACAGCCAATAGCTAAAGAGTTAAATAGAGCATTAAACACCATTATTTTCTTGGCTATGACCTGAAAGTGCGTTATTTAAATTTTATGCATGACGTCAATCTAGAAGACGTCATTTATGAAAACAAAAACCAGTACGACCACATACTTTCTTAACCTTGTGAAAATCGAGACTTCAAAACCCCCTGGGGGATACTCCCTATATTGGTATGATTGTCGTATTTTTTAGGGGTCAAAATTGGCAATTTGGTATTTTTTAGGGGTTTTTAGAGAAAAATCGAAGTTATTTTATTGAAACGGTATTTTTTAGGGGTGCAAAAACAAAACGACCAAGTCATTTTTTCTGTTTCCTTTTGTTTTAGAAATTTTTTAGGGATCATGTGTTGCTATGAGGTATTTCTTACGGTCGAAAATTCTTAAGCTTTGGTATTTTTTAGGGTATTTTTTTCACATTTCCCGACGATCATCCCTATCCTTTTTACCCCAAAGTACCCCCCCTTCCGGGTCAAAACCGCGAGTCACATGTAACTACCGAAAAAACGAGACTGCTAGACTCACGAAATTCTACTAAAATTTTGCGAGACTCAAACATTTTAAAGGACCATTCGCTACCCCTAAATATCTATCTATCTGCACTGGAATTCGTATTTCGGAACTCAAACGTTTTGAATGCCCTATCTTATTATCGGTGAGATATAAAACTCGTGCGGACGTTAAGGGGATATAGGATAATGGACGTTAAGCAGTACCATATCAATTTTCAAACGGCCCCTAAATTTTCCATTCAAGGGGAAACAAACACAATAGGTTTCGAGCATACCTGATCGAAGCGCCGCGTTGATAGCATCCAAAATGTCATAGAAGGATGAGTCTGAAGGGCCGTTTTCCAAGTCCAACTCAAAACCAGATGTTGGTAATGACAGGGGAGGGTGCTCGGCAAAACTCTCCAAAATATCACCTTAAATACCAAACGATCAAAACGCTATCTATTATTGACAGGAGAAAGAGATTTTAAACAAAAC
The DNA here is from genome assembly GCA_025331085.2 of Zoanthus sociatus. Classification (NCBI taxonomy): domain Eukaryota; kingdom Metazoa; phylum Cnidaria; class Anthozoa; order Zoantharia; family Zoanthidae; genus Zoanthus; species Zoanthus sociatus. The sequence continues at coordinate 5,829 of JAOBAY020075167.1, forward strand.
ATCAACCATATCGGTGGTGTTAAGCTGATTGCGACATGCTAGACGAAACCAATAGTACGCAGAGTATTACAAATTGATAAGTTTTATACCGTAGTGAAAGGAATTTTTTAACTGACGTTTTGGATTTTACTCCTTCGTCGGAGTGAATCCCAGTCCGAAACGTCAGTTCAAAAATGTTTTTCACTATGGCGTAAAACTTATCCATTTGTATAAAACTGTTTCTGCAGAAATACCGATGCAGCATGCCATTTACGCCGTCCAAAACGGTCAGAATTAATTCTAACATACATAATTCGATATACTCAAACAAATTACTGCTTAAGTTTTGCAAGAAGAAAACTATTCTGACCAAGATTCGACGGAAACATCAGATTTCTACACTAGAGGCGTTAATAAAACATTCCAATCAAGATTTTATTAAATCACGTATTTTACTACCTCCAAACGTACTTTCATATTTCTTTTCCCGAACTACTGATCAGCAAGTTAACTCAAACATGTTAGATAGTGGTATCTAAAAAATGTTGAGAAGGGAACTCTCTTACACCTCAGGCGCGTAGCTGAGGTTTTTGGAAGGGTGTTCGTATTGAGAGGAATATTTATTAAGGGGGGTTATTAAATACGAGCGTCGAAAGAGCGAGCCTCTAGGGGGGTCTGGGGGCATGATGCAACACTCAAAGTTTGTTTTCCATTCCTCCACGATTTGTTAAAAGCTGAAAATTTGTGTTTTCAGTCCTCCATTGTTGATGTCCAATGGGGATTCGTTCAAACCCCTCAACCCCCCTTCCCCTCCCTCCTACATGCCTGCACCTCTCCTGAAAACACTTTCACTTACAGGAAATTACTAAACCATTAAAGCAAGCAAACACGTTTCGTTTCATTAAAAATGCAAAGGCTAAATAATGTTTGCCATAAGAATAAAATTTCTGTTCACGTTTTGTAAGATACACCAAATACAAATACTACGGAAAAGTGTTCCGCAGAGCAGTCCATTTTGATGTGTAGAAAAAGAATGTGTGACAACTCGTAGTTCTCCGACCTTCATCCACAAACGCGTCAAATAGACAGGTTTTACAAAGTTTTTAGTTCACAAATCACGCGTAAATAAATGCATTGTCACGGATATAAAAAAAATCGAGGACGAAAATTAAAAGATTCACGAGTTACGAAAAAAGTAAAGTTTCATTCACGCTTCACACCAACAAAAAATGTCCATTTGCGCGTAAAGAAAAAAATTTTTGGAACCGTCGCTGTTGAATAGACAGTAGCTCTGACATTGGATTAATTGGATGATTTGACACACAAGCAAAACCAAACCTGTTCTTAAAGCTGGTTCCACCTCTTCTGGGGGTGGAAACCATCCTCGCGGTCGTGATTTCTCTGGCCCCAATTGGTACTCCCCCAGAATCTGTTGCAACTGGGCTGGATTTAAAGCTGGAAAGTCTCGTCGTATTGTTATCCAGTCTGCCTGTTGAAATTAGTTGAAAATGGAAAAAAAACTGTTTGTTCTCACTGTGATTACAAGGTATTCTGTTTCAAGCAGAACTCGCTATCTGAGATGTTCTAATTAGCAAATGAAGAAAATCACCATGGAATACACACAACACAATTATTACAACCTTAGGAGGATACTTCCGCATGTAGAAAATATGGAAATCCGCAGAATGGTCTAGGCAAGTCGATAACGGGAACAAAAAGAAGAAGATAATGGAGAAAGGAAGATAAGTGCTTGCCCTTGAGCTATCTATAGAATTGTCAAGAATGAATCAATCCAAGGCCAGCAAGGGAAAAAGTGAACTGAGCTCAAATGTTCAAAATCCGATTACTGCTAACCCAGGGTTAAATTTTTAACGCATAAGTTTGTTTACAACTTCTCTGGGAAAGATTTAATCTGTAAATTTGGGATTAATTAATGTTTTTCCTTCGAAAATCTGAACAGTATTTTATTAGAAAAGTTATCTTTTGCTGTAAATTTTGCTTTTAAACAACCCAGCCGTTTAGAAGGTGAGACTTTGCTTGCGAAATGCAATTCGAAGAAGCGGAAGAAAAACTTTCAGAAATAATAAATAGAACGCGAGAATGAGGTGAGAGAACTTTATCACTCTTAAATCAATGAATTAGTGTAATTTCAACACGATTATCAAAGCAATTATACTAAATTTTGTATAAATACAAGTAAATATGATTCATCCTACAGCGCACATTCATGATTTTTGCAATAAGAGCCTGGGCTGCCTGTGGCATTTTCACCGAAACATTTCTTCACGACGTAGGTTTTATTTTCCGTGAGTGGACTGGATCGAGAACGGCGTTTTTGGCGCGAATTTTTAACTCAAGCAGCGCGCGTACTACAACGACGGACGCCAGCAGGGTAAAAAGGCGGGAAAACTAAATTTCGCGACATCTGCTGGCAGTTTAGTTCTGGTTGGCCTCAGTGACAACAAGAACGCTGGTGCGTTTAAAAGCTCCGTCCGCCTGTTAGCACAGCTTTTAGGACTGGGGCGAGCACTCATGCAGTCATGCAGCATTCAAACATGGTTTCATGCACCCTGTACTCTTCCTAGTTCTAAAACTATAATCATTATAAATGAAAAAATGTTGAATATTGAGTACAAATAAAGATGATGTGGCGGATGGATTTCTCCCAGGCTTTGCATTGTGCTTTGTGTGAGTAAAGTCTACTCTACAGTTATTAAGTTTAATGTCTGACTAAGGAATCGAATTAAAATTGCAGATTATTTTCCAGCTTTAATGCTTCCTGAAGCTTAATCCGGCAAACTCGAACAAGATCAAGGTAAGTAATCAGTAGTGGCTTCCCAAGTTTTTGACTTTTGTCACCCTATGGAACTTCGTTTCTCAAGGACGTAGTTTTTAAAGTAAAGATGGGAATGACACTGGGAAAAAAAACCCGAAGTGAGCATATTGACTACGGATCCGAGGAGGATCTTGCACGGCGGTTTTAGTAGTTGAGCAAAAGTTTAATATGTGAACCTTGGAAAAACTACCATTTGAATTATTGTTTAAAAACAAAATCGTGAAATCTGATTATTTATTTATTTATTATAAGTGACTTTATTTAATGTTTGTTTTATTAATACAAAATGTGATAACCTTTTGATGGTTTAGCTTTAATGACAAAATCAGACAGGAAAATATATCTTATATATTCGGTCACGATTTGAAACAGTTGAGCCAGTAGTATTAGACAAGTGTTGCTTTAAAAAGTAGTTAATGTTTAGGGTTTTCAAAATATTATACTTAAAACTTGAACTAGAATGTAGAAATTCACAAGTTGAGTAGTTTAAAGTTTATGACCATATGTATATTCTAGGCCTTATAGTTCTAAAGCTAGAGCATGATTTGTTTTGTTTGCATTTGGTTGATTTCGGTATGTAGTATATACTCGATCAAAACGGCATCATTACTCATATTCTGGGTGTTATTATTAATTTCCCAATCAAAAATCATTCTTGTTCAATTTGAATTCTGTTTTATTCCTTGATGATTTAAGATTTATTAGTTTGTAATGAATAATAACTTTAGTTAGCTCTATTAAAACAAAATTGTTAGAAATAAAAGGTTGTTTCATTTTTTAGCTCATCCGTGTTTAAATTTAAAATGAAACCATTTAGCCAGTTAACATTGCATTTGAATTGAAAATGGTAAATGACTTAGTCCACTGAAGAGATGGCACACAGGGAGCCCTTTGATTTCATATAATTATGTACTGGCATATAACATATGGGATATAACCGCCGCCTGGTTAGCCCAGTTGGTAAGGCGCCAGTGTGCTGTGTGGGAGGCTTGGGTTCGATTCCTGGCCAGACCAATACAAAGGGTCTTAAAATAATTGAGGAGAAGTTGCTGCCTTTGCTCTAACATCTGCAAATGGTTAGATTTTGACATCTTCTAGGATAAGGACGTTAAACTGTAGGCCCTCGGGGACATAACTGTGTTTATGTGTGTGTGTCATGTGAAGGGTCTCCGTCCACGTTAGGTGGTAAAGACGGGGTCCCCAATTAGTTGGTCTTTGGTCAGCTAGAAGACTTGACACCTAAATAAAGTCATATTATTATCATTAGCTTTTGAGACCTGAAAATCCACTTAAATGGGGCTTGACTTATACACAGGCCAAAAACTTAGTATAAAATCTCAAAAAACACCCAAATACCATGATTGTAAAGACTAGAACAGATCAAGGTAATGTACAGTTCAATTCCCTATCTACTGTTCAATAAAGTAAAATCATTTATAATCTGCGACTGACCTCCTTAAATGCAACTGAAAATGCTGTTTATGGAGTAGAGGCTTATAATTTAAAGATCGCACACCATTGCACACCAGATTTGTTGTAAGACATGCAATTTACTGCACATACTTTTATTTCTCAGTGAGGGGCCTGGGTATGAATGGAATGTTTTGACAAACTCCTTTGACCACTTGATAAAATCTTGTTTGACAGGTTGTGATACCTGATTTTGACACATCATCTCACAATTGTAAACGTGGAGTCTACATTGTTTTTTAAAACAAAATTTTTCAAAATATGAACCACTGAGCAGCACACAGCCTTGAGATTTTGTAAATTATTTTATTTTTTGACGTGTTTCGGTTGAAAACAGCAACCTCCTTCAGGGGACTTACAAAATTACAACAACAATTTATATGATTTATATTTAAGCAGCACATGGGGAACACAGGAAATGACAAAACTACTGAAATATGCTGTTTGAAAAGGTCATTGGTGTTTTACTGTAAAATAGATCTTTATGTTATCATGAATTAAACGCTGCATAGGTGCTTCTACAGAAACAGTTGTACAAGAATGGAAAAAAATAAATTTACAAATTTATTTACAACTGTGTCTTTATGTTATCAGTGTTAAATCAATTATTTTTTGGGGCTTGTGGCTAGCACTAAAAATATTGTTTTAAAAATTAAAGATTTTCAACAAAGGGTGTAATTTGCATAACTTCCTCGAATAAAACTTCCTAAGTTTCCCACTCGCACTTTCTACGCTCTGCTTACCCATAGTGTATATTGCTAAACACGCTTAATTCTTGTATACAGGGTTCGAAATACATATTATGAACCCAGGGGCATTTTTTGGCCCCTGGCCTTCCTAGTATACGTCTGACCCAGGGGGCATTGGGCAGAACCCAGGGGCCATTTTTGGTAGTGCCCACGTTGCTACAGGTCAGAACACACTCTTCAAAGGGGTAAGAACTTCGTATTGGCAAAATCGAAAAGCGTCGACATACTTGATCATCGATCGCGATCCAAACAGTGTGGACTCATGTGCTTTGTTGCTTTTATTCTATGGTTTCAAGCCAATTATTGTGTTTTAAAAATTTGTACCAGGTTAAATATTACTGTGAGGATTGAGCTATTCACCAAATGTCGTGAGGAAGTAACTCATTTTACGGTACTTTTGACTTTGCTTTGCTCCCAGCTTCTGGGGGTCATTTTTGGCCCCTGGGTATCTGCCATTTTCCCATCGCTAGGCGCAATTGAGGTATAGCTGG